>VMDO01010017.1:0-20074 GCA_007922755.1 Pedetes capensis | reverse complement strand
ACCTGCCTGTTGCCTGGGGCTCCTTTGTCCCCAACAAAAGATGGTTGCTTTGACTCCAAAAAATGAACTACTAATTTCATTTTATCACCCCATATCCACAAAAGGCTGGGATTTGGCTCAGTTGGTACAGCACTGTGCTGCAGTCTCTGAGGTCCCCAGTTCAATTCCCAGCACCGCAAAAATGGGAGAAGGACCTGGCTATCCACTCCCAAGGCAATCCCGAAACAGTCAGCCATTGAAAACCCCATGAAGTCACTATGAGTCGAATACCGACTCCATGGCACCTAACAACAACAACATCCACAAAAGGGGGACTGGGATTTAGCTCAGTTGGTAGAGCACTATGCTGCAGTCTCTGAGGTCCCCAATTCTATTCCCAGCACTGCAAAAATGGGAGAAGGACCTGGTAATTCACTCCCAATGCAATCCTGAAACAGTCAGCCATTGAAAACCCTATGAGGGTCTCTATGAGTTGGATACCAACTCGACAGCATACAAAAACAACAACTACATCCACAAAAGGAACAAAATGATATATAAGGCTTCTCAGATTATGAAATTGATCCTTGAAGTGTACCCTTGAAATATATAGTCCAATCAGGTTCCTCAACCCTCTCTCCTCTGGGTTCAGACACCTTTTCTTTTATTCATTCTTGTGGGAGGATTCAAATGTTTAAACAGGTTAGGAAGGTGGCTTAGGAAAACAAAAATATACTACATCAAGCAAATATGTGATAAATAAATTTAGAATCAGAAAATTAAAAATTTCTGAACTATAGGCATGGCATATATGGCATATATGTTTGTGTGGGTACTGTTATGTACTATAAAGATATATATATATAATATATTATATATAATATATTATATATTATATTATATATTATATTATATAATTATATATATTATATTATATATTATATTATATTATATAATATAATATTTTATATATATATATATATATATATATATATATTAGCGGAGGTCAGCTTTTACTCGTGCTTTGTCTCAAGAAACACAGCGGTTAGTTTTAGAGACAAAGTATAGATCTGAAACTAAACATTTCCTTCTATCTTTCCCATACTTCTATAAAACTACAAAGAAGTATATGTGAACATTTGATGAATGACCACAGGTATTTTTCTCCTCGGTCTTTCTTGTTTTTTCTCCTTGTGAGCCTGATCAATACTTCTTATGTCCATGGCTCTCTGAAACACTAGAGATGTTCCCTGAGGTCTTTACCTGCGACCTTGTCTCATGCATCTAAATTTAGCATCTGTGAAAAACAAAAAATGAAGTTTCTTTGAAAGTTAAATATTAGTACTTTTAATACACACAGATCTTATGTGCACACACAAAAAACTGAAAACTATTCCTGTTACATCATTCTAATCAAGATGGACTAGAAAACCATCTTCCAGTTACTCCCTCTCCTAATGCAGACTCGGTTATTAAGTGCCCTGAAGATTTGTGAAGCATTATAGTCCACAGGGAAGACAGAGCAGACTGAGAAAAGCTAATGTAGAAATAGCTTGAACTCAGGCACCTGGTTGTTCTATGGCTACCAAATCCTTTACAAGGACAATTTTGCCTTTTCCCTTCCTCACATAAAGGATTTTTTTTTAATTAGGATATTTCTGAGAGAAGATTAGCTTTTGATAATCTCATTCTCATAAAATCCTCCACCTATAGCATGTGGAGGTCTTACATATCTAATGAAAGATGGGAAAGTGTATATCCTGGCCAGGTGTTGCCCCTTGGCACCAGGTAGAGCCAACATTCACACTTCTGAGAGAGACCTAATTTCTTCACCTCAGCTTCCGGGATTTGCCTCTACTTGGACAATGTTTATTTCTATAGGGAGCAATAGAGAACTTGCAATGGATTTAAAGATGAGCTGCCCTAGTCAACCAGTCAAATGAATGGGTAACAAACAAATATTATTTGGAAGTATGAGAGGAAATGAGGAATAAGGCAATATATATCCATAAGAAACAGGAGAGAAAAATGCAAAGCATCTGAATTGGGACACATGGTATGATGAGGATCTTAAATGTCCCCTAATTACCATGTGTTGAAGGCTTAGTTGCCAGCCTATGGCAACACTGAAGGGTGATGGAACCTTTAGGAGGTGGGTCCTAGGGGAAGGTATTAGGGGAGAATACCTTTGAAAGGAGTTTGGGGACTCTAGCCTCTTCTTTCTCTGTTTCCTGACCATGATTAGGTGAGCATCTATTTTAACAATGTGCTTCCCACCATGATCTTCTGCCTTGCCACGTCTCCAATAAAGTCAACAAACCATGGACTGAAACCTCTAAAACTGTGAGCCAAAAGAATTATTTCCTCCTTATAAACTGATTATGTGAGGTATTTTTTGTCATAGTGATTGGAAACTGATTAATACAAGGGAACTGAAAAGCCTGTGTTCCTTCAATATTATCTTTTGTCATACTTATTAGGCATCATATGAAGTTCACCAAAACAGTTTTCTAGGTAAATCTGACTATATGATGGAAGGTAGATTTGAGTTTGCCCATTTTGAGTCAAGAGGGAAGAATTGAGAAGACAGTATCTTATTTAGGTAAGAGTTAGTAAAGCCTTTACACTATAAAAAACATCTCCATTACTGAGAGTATAGCACAGTGGCAGAGACCTTGCCTAGCATGTGTGTAGTCCTGGGCTCAATCCCCAACCATGAACAAAAATAATTATTCAACTATCTTAAAAGAGTAGTAGTGGAAAATTTAAGAAGTATGATAGTGACTGCAAAGCTAGCTACAAGTACTGAAGTGATATCTTAAATTCTAAGAATGTTGATGAAACTTTTATAAGAAGTCTCTTTGTGGATATTAGCCTCCATTTTGCCACCATGGAAAGGAGAGGCAATGTGAAAATGAAACAAACAATAAACATGCTATTATAATCCGCAGGTTTACTTTTTTATGTTTTGATATTTTATCTAAACTATTTGGAGGATTTCTTTAATGTGAATGTACAATTTTGATTATTCTTGTATTTATTTCCACATTCTTCCCCCAATGTTGACAAAAATGGCTTATTATAGCCAAAGAATCACTTCCATATAATTTACCAATCTCCACATGAAACATATTTCTCTTACCAAAGAGGCTCATCAAAGTATTTGAAATTGAATTTTAACATAACAAGAGTGAGTTATTTTTCTACCCCTGACCTAATAATTATATCCAAGATTATAATGCTGCTTTTATTTTCTAGGGGATGAGCCGGGGTAGGGGTGAGTAACTTAAGAAAAGGATGGATCTCCAAAAGAAATTTAAGGCACTCTTAACCAAAATTTGGGAAAATATCCCGGGCAGGCAAAACATATTTTTGCAGTATAATGCTTTAAATAAAAATGTGTAATACACTGTATTTTCAGAAGGATCATATGAATGAGTTTACTCATTAGTTTATTTCTACCAAATTACTCAGTTGCATCAGGAACATTAATCGGCAGTTTGTGTGACTGCATGTCAATATTACTCTAAAAAACTAGCTAGTATTTTATATTGGCAAATACCGGCACTAAGAAGAAATGTCATTTTAAAGCATGATATCATTTTTTATCATGTTGGGCAACATTGTGTCTTTCAAACCAAGTGTGCCTTCATTCATCAACTTAGCTCTTTCATGCTCATCAATTTCAGCACTTAGGATTTGGCTCAAGATTTTCATCTTATTTCGTTTGCTATTGTTTATTTATTTATTTATTTATTTGTTGTTTGTTTATTTATTGGGTATTGGGCATTGAACTCAGGGCCTTGCACATAGATAGAAAGTGCTCTACCACTGGGCTGTACCTCCAGCCCATTTTTAATTTTTTTATCTTGAGATGGTCTCACTAATTTAGCCAAGCTATCTCTGGCCTTGAACCTGCAATCCTACTTCAGTCTTCTGAGGTCTCACCACGGCTGGCTGGTTTTTTTTTTTGTTTTTTTTTTGTTTTTTTTTCTTTCCTGGCTTTCTCTTTTCTCCCTTCCTTTATCCCTCACTTTTGTTCTCCTTTTTTCCATCCTCTTTTCCTTTCTTCATTTTTTCTTCCTTTCTCCTTCCCTAACCTCTTCCTTCCTTCTTTCTTTCCTGTCTTCCCTCCTTCCTTTTGCTGTCTTTCTTCTTTTATCTGACTTATTTTCCCAGGAAATGGTCTGGAATGTGAGTGACATTATGGTACTACCCAGGAACCTAAGTGAAAAGCAATGGTTGCCTGAATTCTCTGACAATGGGTCTTATAGGCAGTTAAGGAGCACAAAGTCTTACTTTGTGTTACTAATGGTAGATATCTGAGATCTAAGAGAAATTAACATACAGAGGCTATTTCCTATTTTTCCTATTGCTATTTTCTCAATTTTGGGGTCCATGGTATCTTATCCCACATATCCCACATATTTTGTCTACTGTTTTAATCATATTTGGTAATATATTGCCCTCCAAAATGTCTAATAATATGTTTTTATCCCTGTCAAATAATCAAAATTTGATCCCTTTCTTGTTTGAGTTCACCATCTGTGACTTTCCCCTTTTCAGAAATTTGTTCATTTGTGTAAACTGTTAGTTACCATCCCTGGAACTTTTTAATTACTGGCCCTATTCAAGGATAAACCTTTTGTAAAATCTGACTCCAGAGACTTTAAACATACACCCTGTTCTATTGGTTCTCAGATCTTTCTAGGACCTTTGCCCAGTGCTTAGGTCAGGCTTTATATTTCAGGTGATCGATAATCAATATGAAAATTGTGTGTTCCTCAAATGAGTGGACTGGATTCTAGCTTAAGATCATTAAGGCAACCCTTTTCCTGTCCAAATTCTCTGTTACTACTCAATTGAGTCAGGCTTTAAGCCCCGAATATCTCAATATATTTTAAAAATTCTTGATAATTTATTTTCATTAACAGCTCCAAAGACAACTCTCTTTTTAACCCTATAGGTTTCTTTCAAAGTTATAGATATTTCGTGTAATTTGCCATTTTTATTTTTCTTCTCATGTTCTCTGAGCTATACATATGCATCTTATTCATTGTTTGATTTTTCATAAAATACTAGCACATGGGAGACTATTATATTTCAACATTCCTCCTCTAACCATTCTTCCCTGCAACTTGCTTCTTCTAGTCTTATATCTTATTGTTGATTTGTTGTTGTTGTTAGGTGCTGTCGAGTTGGTATCCAACTCATAGCAACCCTCATAGGGTTTTCAATGGCTGACTGTTTCGGGATTGCCTTGGGAGTGGATTGTCACGTCCTTCTCCCATTTTTGTGGTGCTGGGAATTGAACTGGGGACCTCAGAGACTGCAGCACAGTGCTCTACCAACTGAGCTAAATCCCAGCCCGCTATTGTTGAGTAGTCCACCAATATTCACTAACTTCTTCCACAGTACATACTTGCTACTCTAATATAGCTTTTCAGCCATATAATTACATGTATTAGCCCCTTCTCGTTTGACCATGAGAATAGCTTTTGAAAATAGAATGAACATAAGTGTCCCAGTTCTGGGTGAAAGCTTTGAAACATAAATCTGTCTTCTTTGCACTCCTGTTACTTCATTGGCTGTGCACTTATGGTAGGAAAAATGGGGATGGTGGAACTAGAGCTCTCAAACGGAGGAAACCTAGATTGCTTAGACATCACAAGGAGAGTAGGCACTTTATGCCAAAAATAACACATTAGGACTGTTTCATAAAAACTGAACAAAATTAATTTTAAGATATTATACTTCTTTGGATTATTTTATTATGACCACATACTTACCTTGCCTAACTAATAGAATCCCAAGCGATTTTACCTGAATAATTTTTCATGTTTTTCATTTATAAATGCTTTGTGGACTCCCCCAGACTAAGCAAGGTGCTGTGTGCTCTTTCATTCCATGTTATATCATATATCCTAACTACCCTTAATCCATACTATGTCTTAAAATTTAATTTAACAAAGAGATTACATCTATACTTACAGAACAAAAGCAGTTGCTCCTTGTTCAGAAGAGCATCTTCAGCAACTGGCCTATGTCATTCAATGATGAAATGTTAAATATCCACTCAAGTGAAAATAGTTAAACATATGTAAGGGTGTAGAAAGCCACATTGATTTATGACCACAAGGCTATAGTGCCATTTCTGAAACTAGATGGAAACACTAACTTGAAAAGATTTTCTCCTTATTAATGTGTTTGATTTCTTTTAAAATAAGGTCTTACAACTTATTCAGAAATATTTTGGTATGAGTGTTCACATACACTTATTTTATTAAATGTTAGATTTGCAAAACTTGAATACATTCAACAGTGTTCATGATACCATGTGAGATTTAAAAGAACACGATCTAGTGAATAGCCATGCTAACTCTTCTGTTTGCTGCAAAACGGTAGTCCATATTTATGTCATTCTCATTAATATGCCTCTCATTGATATATGTGAAATATAAATCAACATTAAAAGTGTTAGTGGCTGTGCATATCTGCCTTCAGTATGATTAATTTTCAAAAGAAAAAATTATCAGGAACAAAAACACTTCAAAAATGTATTTTAGAAATGCAAAGAAGCTTTCACTAGATTAAGCAACCATGTGAAAATAACATCTTTGAACTATAGATATTTTTGCTTACTATGACAGCAAACTAAGCTTTCTTTAAGAACAATTTTTCTACAAAAACTGAAGAGCTTTTCCAATTCATTTATAAACTGGAAATTTTTATATATCCAAGGGAACATGATGCTTGCTTTCTTCCCTCCAATTTTAGGTGCTTTTACTCTTAAATAAAATGGATTTTATTCAGGTTAATTGTGCAGAATCTGAATTATTTCTTGTTCAGTTCTCTTGCTCTAAAGCTTACACTACTCTTTAGATGTCCACTTTCATAATTAAGATAAAATCCTCCCCTAAAATACCTTTGAAAGAGTACTGGTTCATTATCAGGTTACCATAGATATAGAATGTAACCTAATTCACTATTAGATCTCTAGCTTTATATTGTAACTGAAAATGTATAATAATTCACATTCATCTGAGTATCCTTACCAATTATAAGTAGAACATTTCTTTGAGCATTACTAAGTTTGTTCTTTCCTTTATACTCTTTTTTCAGTGTTACAATCCATTTTCTAGTTTTCTTTTCCCACTGATTTAAAAATCATTAGCAATTCACTATTAAGTCTTTTGAAGTTCTTAATTATGAATTATTTCCAAGAAGGACGGCAGGTTTGATATATGTTAAAATTGAAATCTAATTTGTAAATTGGTTTACTTTTGGAGCAAATTAAAGCACTTATGATTTCTACTATTCCAGCCAGCCACTGAATATGGACAAGGAACTCTAAATATCATTTTTGTAACAAATATGTATTTGTTTCACTCAGGCTTGTACATGCATATCAGAATTTATCCTATTACCAAGGAAAATATTCTTCATTTATTGCAAGTTGTTCACGGAGATTTGAAAGTGGTCTCTAGGAACTCAAATAATTAGTCATGATTCAGAAAGACCAAAGCAAGTGAATCCATTTGAAAATTCAATTTACCATGGCCTTTATGATGCTATTTGTCTATTAGTACTTTGAAACATCTAAAAGATTTTAAACAGTATACAGTTTCAATAATGAAAATACAGTGATGAATCCAGTAAATATATAATTCCAAGAAAAAAAACAAATTAAATGAAATAAAATATAATTTCTAGTCTAGCTTCATACTTCTCTTTGTCAGCAAAAATTAAACTGACCTGGTAAAAGCTCAGGGCATTGATTCTCTTCTTTTTCTGTACAATGTTTTTGTTGTTAGGAGCCGTCAAGTCATATCTGATTTGTAGAGATCCTCATAGGGTTTCCAATGGCTGATTGTTTGGGGTTTGCGTTGGGAGTGGATTGTATATCCTTCTCCTATTTTTGCAGTGCTGGGAATTGAACCTGGGACCTCAGAGACTGCAGAGTGGCACTCCACCAACTGAGCTAAATCCTAGCCCCTTTCTGTACCTATTTCCTATATAATAGAAAAACAAAGTTTCATGTTTAATTTTGTTGATATGGGGTCATTTTCTTGTGTCTTCAATAAGCATGCATAAAGTATGTAATAGGACTTTTGAAGAAAAGAAAAAGCATACAAATCTTTATCGGTTGTTAGTGTTATTTACTTTATCCAATTATGTTTAGATGGCTTCTTCCCCTCTTTTCTCTTTCTTGTTTGGTTACTATATTAGGACTTTGCCAATAACTTGAGTGCAAACATTGCATTACTAAAATTATTTTACTTTTCTAATACATTGAACCTACTTTTCCTCTAAGGATCTCTGTCCTGAGATCTAAGGATCTGTGTCATTCTATCAAGTATATTTCATATACTTTGGTGTAGCTAGAAAATTGACCATCCAAGAGCCTTCCAAACTGCATAATTTAACAAAATATTGTAAAAAGAAAAGCCATTGTTAGAGGTTGACTTCCCCAGGAAGAGTACTTAGAGATGGAAAGTAGTATGATGGGAATTGTTAGTGGATGTTTTAAGTTTGATGCTTCCCGTAAAGCAGTCCTGAAACAGTCAGCCATTGAAAACCATATGAGGGTTGCTATGAGTCAGATACTGACTCGACGGCACCTACCAACAATTACAGGGATAAGTTGGCCTAAAATGTAGTCACAATGACTCAGCTGACACCGAGGGACAAATTGAAGTTGAGGGAACCCTTCAAAAGATACTCAAGTTGAGGTTTGGAGGGAAGGTCTCTACACCCAGCACAGACTTGCAGGTGTGCAAGGCCTTCCCAGGAACCAAAGTTTGTACCTGGAAGGGAAGTCCATCTTCAGCCCGGACAACTCCCAAAGTGAGCTCACAGTGAGGGACTGTCAGCCAATGACCTTCCAAACAACTGAGGGAATAAACCCTTTAAAACATAAACAGGAGTCACAGTGACAAAGCCTCTATCACAGGAAATATGCATAATAAATGAGTTTAATAAAGAAATTAGAAGTGGCATGTGTGATGGTGCACACCTATAATTCCAGTTACTCTGGAGGCTAAGGCAGAAGGATGGTGAGTTCTAGGTCAGAGGCAGCCTGTGCAACTTAGCAGGACTCTGTTTCAAAATAACAAACAAAAAAGGGGCTGTGGGTGCTGCTCAGTAGTAGAGCATTTGCAAAGTATGCACAAGACCCTGGGTTTAGCCCCCAAGTACTGAAAAAGAAAAAGAAAAAAAGAAAAAGGAAAGAAAAAAAGAAATAAAAATAAAAAATAAGTTTTTTAAACATGACATGTAATTAACTTACAGAAGAACTCAAAGGCTTATAACTATTCAAAAATTCAAATGTTTATAGCTATTCATACGTGAAAAATATAAAGAAATTAGGTTACCAAGTAAAGATAATATATTTTTAATATCTTATCTTTTCCTTTCTGGATACCACTCTCTTTTCTTATTAGTTTTAGATGCCATCAAGTCAGTGTCCGACTTATAGCGACCCTATATACCACAGACAAAACACTATTGTGAGTGCTTCTCTACTATTCATAGGATTTTAAATGTCTAATTGTTTTTTGGGAGTGGGTTACCAGGTCCTTCTCCCAAGCTTATTGTACCTGGTGTACCCAGGGGGTCTCTTATCCAAGTTCTAACCAGGCCTGGCCCTGCTTGGCTTCTGAGATCTGAGGACGTGACAGTGGTACTGCTGCAGGCTCTCCTTTCTTAGTAGTCTGTTATTTATTTATTTATTTATTTACTCATTTACTTATTCATTTTTCTGACAAAGGCCTCCTTTTATCATAGTCTCTGTCTGAATTCATAACCTTGCTCCACACACCTAAATGTAGTATTTTCTACAGTGTCTCACTTTCAAGTAGCAGCCTTGTTATAAATAATTCTACTTAATTAAAGTAGACAATATAACATGCATTATTAACAACTGAACATTCTCTACAATATTATATTGTAAAATAATCCTCCACAAGGTAGTTTCCTATAAAATGAGGGTCTTCCACTCTCACACATGCCCCTCAAAGCCCTCTTTGCCTTGCCCTTGCTACCTGTTATCAGAAAGAGTTCCCTAATGCTTACTTTCCTAACCTTATTTATACCTCATATTTCTGATGCTACAGATTAATGAGATAAAAGAACTTAAGTGGCTTTCCCAAGACTGCAGACCTAGTTACTAATCTTTCCATTGCATCTTGATGTTTAGTTAGTGTCCCCATGGCCATCACATTGCCTGGAGCAAAGGCCATCTTTGATCAACATTTGTTGTTGCAAGTTAGACAAAGGCAGGGAGTAAACAATGAAAATGATTTTCAATAATAAAATGCCACACAATAAAGCTACTGGAAAAGAGAGCTATTTTGTAGTCGAGAAATTAAAGCACATATGCTGTTATAAAGTTTATAATGCATAAATGTTATAGTAAGGGCTATTTCAATGTCATATGGTCTGGATTATAAATACGATTGGTAGAAATTGAAAAATTACAAGGAAACTAATTGGGTTCTTTATCTTCACTATGTGAAGATTTCATCAAATCCAGGACAAATAAAATAACTAGATGGGTGGGAAGTTGGAAACAAGTCGTGATTTTATTTTCCTTTTCAAAAGTATTAACTTCAGAAAGTGAGAAATGGAGCATATCTCTGGTCACGTGAAAAAGTCTGAGTAATTTAAACGTCCATAGTGCTGTTGCAAAAGACCTCTTTAAGTTGTTGAAAGGTAAAGATGTCACATTGAAGATGAAGGTGTGCCTGACTCATGCCATGGCATTTTCAATTGCATCATATGTTTGTGAAAGATAGATGTTCAATAAGGGAGACAGGAGAAGAACTAATGCTTTTGAATTATGTTGCTAGGGATGAATATTGAATATAGCATGGACTGTCAAAAGAACCAACAAATCTATCCTAGAAGAAATGCAATCAGAATGCTCCTTGGAACCAAGGATGGCTAGGCTACTTATTTTGGACATGTTGTCAGGACAGACCAATCCCAAGAAAAGGACATTATATTTGGAAGACTGTCTTGTCAATGAAAAAACAGAAGACCCTCAATTAGACAGTTTGACACAGTGTCTGCAACAGTGGGGTTCAATATAAAAAAGATAGTGTGCTTAACACATTGGGAGGGAGAGTTTCACTGTTGTACACAGGGTCACTGTGAGTTGGACCTGACCCTCAGCACGAAACAACAGGAATGTGATCTTACAACATCAGTTTGCCTTAGAGCTGTATCAGTTAATAATACTTTTGAGTTTCAGTTTTCCCAGCTGAAAAAAAATTAAAATGCTAGCTCTCTGGACTGTGAAATCTTCACAGAGATTGACATTCTCTAAATCTAATCATAAGATTTGCTCATTTCCAGGGACCTAATTTCGCATACCTCCACCTCTCTATCAGCTTGTCATGCTAGCTTGTGAGTTGCTCTAATGCTAAAAGCTATGCTACCACTATTTCAGATATCAGCAGGGCCACCCATGTTGGACAGATTTCAGTAGAGCTTTCAGACTAAGATGCACTAGGGAGAAGAACCTGTCAGCCCACCCCTAAAACAATTAGCCATTGGAAGATCTATGAATAGCAGAGAAGCACTGTCAAATATAGTGCCAGAAAATGAGCCTCCCAGGCTGGAAGGCATTCAAGAAACTGCTGAGAAAGTAGAGTCAATCTTAATGATGGGAATGGTGTAGAGACCCTGGGACCTCCTTTTGCTGATATGGCATGACTCAAAGTAAGAAGAAACATAATGCCTGCAATAATGGGCTCAAACATAAAAAAGATCTTGTGCATGGTGCAGTGTTGGGTAATATTTAGTTCTGTTGTACATAGGGTCACCATGAGCTCACTTGATGGCACCTAACAATATTTCCTGGATACTTCTCTTACATGTGCAACTTCCATTATAACATTTTCAGTTGCATAATTTATCATATAGCACTTTTTACAAACTTATACATTTCTCTAGATACCCTTTCTCATACATCAAGCATCTTCATGACTAACACATTATAATCACACTTTTGAGAATACCTGTGTGTTTTGTTTCTGAAATATGAATGCATTTGATTAAGGAGATGCTGAGTCAAGCCCTGTGCATATATCATGAGTTACCTTCCTATAATTGAATTCTCTAAAATATTCTGAATTTTAAAACACTTTTGGTTTCCAGGGAATCATGTATTATGGACCTGAATACTGACTATACAAAGTAGATAAACAGACTATTGTTCTTGTGTCATAGACATGGAGTTTTAATTAGAATGGCTTTCACTGATTTCTACACGTTTTCCAGTACATAACTTTGAATGAACAAGAAATTTTATTACTTTTTCTACTAAAGCACTTATTTTATAATAGTCTATAACTTATTGTCTCAGTGTTTTATCAGTTAATCATATAACACAACCTCCTATTTAACCACTATAAAATAATAAAAAATATTAATCTGACACTTGCCCCATATATTACATTTCTAATTCTTAAAGGAAAGCACTAGTATAAATAGATTTTGTGAAGACCTTTTAATACCTTAAGTTAGTTATGAGTTTTAATACTTGGATGATTTTTCATTGTTCTTATAATGTTTCAGAAATGTTTTTAATGCTTAGTCCAATGAGAGTCTCAATTTCAATGCTAGCATTATTTTCAGAAGGCAGTTCCCTCTTTGTGCAGAAAAACCATTTATTGTAAAAGAAGAGCAAAGTGGTACTAGAGAAATGCTCCCTAACCTTACATGCTACCCACAAACTTTCATCTTTCACAAGGCACTTTTTAACATAAGTAGTTGTGCTAAGATTGTGAAGTGCTTCTGAATAAACGCATGATATATTTTTAAGAATAATTTCTCTACTTGTAGCCTATGAGGAGAAATATAACAAATAAAGAAGCCATTCACTGAAAAGGATGGCTTAAACGAAATTGGAAATTGTTATTTTACTGCAGAGAATTAATAATTAATTCTCCAGATTATTGCTATGATAATTCAAGTTTAAACCTATCTTAGCAAAAATCCTTCCAGAGCAGTGACAAGATATTGTACGTGACTATTTTATAGTTCAAAACTCCAGTTTTTTTTCATATTTCGCTGTATAGGAGCATGAAAACGATAATGACATTAATACATAAGATCCTGTTGTTTTAAACAGAGTTTAATTCTTTCAAAATTTCTGATACATTACAAGTCAGTCTCTTTTTCTCTCTTGCTCACTTGCTTTCACTGTCTCTCATCTTTCTTTTTATGAATTTGTAGAAAAGAGGAGAAAAGATATGAACTGAACTTTAGAGTCATATTACCTGGTATTGTAGTTCAGTTTCTAGCTGTGTAA
Organism: Pedetes capensis; assembly: GCA_007922755.1. Classification (NCBI taxonomy): domain Eukaryota; kingdom Metazoa; phylum Chordata; class Mammalia; order Rodentia; family Pedetidae; genus Pedetes; species Pedetes capensis. Next base: position 6,777 of record VMDO01010017.1, on the reverse strand, counting down.
CTTCAGAAACAGCTTTGGTTTCCTAGTATGTACAAAGAGGAATACTGGAGAGAATTCTAGGGAGACAGAATCAGGAAGTATCAAAATTTGTCTCCTTATGAAGACAAGAATTGCACTGGCCTTATATGTCCTATATAACTCTTTTAAATCTCTGAATTTTGCTGGAAGCTTGAAACTTCCTCCGGAATATTTGTACAATAAATAATAGTTAATTTTAGTCAAGTTTGCTCTTACCACAGTAGTATATACCCATTCCTACCTTTAGTCCTCAGAAAGGCAAATTTACAAATGTTAATCAAAATGAAAGACCTCTAAAGTTTGCAAACTTTAGTTTGCAACTTTTGAAGAACCTAAAGAAAGGAATTGAAGAAGACACTGGAAGATGGAAACACCTCCCATGATCATGAATTAGAAGAATTCATATTGGGAGCATGTCTTTATCACCAAAAGCAATCTATAGTTCTAACCCAATCTTCATAAAAACTCCAAGGATATACATCTCAAAAACAGAAAAAAAGTGCTAAAATTCATATAAAAGCATAAACGTCCCTGAATAGTCAAAGTAATATTGAACAGAAAGAGCAAAGAAGGATGTACCATAATACCTGACATCAATTACATTACAAGGAACTAGTAACAACAACAGCTAGTTTCTGGCACAAAAACAGACATGAAAACCAATGCAATATAATAATGGCTTCAGAAATTTACCCACACACAGTCTTACATCCTCCTGACTTTCAACACAGACGGCAAAAACACACATTGGAGAAAAGACAACCTCTCCAACAAATGGTCTTTAGAAAACTGGATATCCACATGTAGAAGAATGAAACTAGATTCCTACCTCCCTCACCCCACACAAAAATCAATTCAAAATATTTCAAAGATCTTAATGCAAATCTGGAAATTTACAAAGTATTAGAGGAAAATATAGGAAAAACACTTCAAGATTCATGCATAGGCAAGAACTTTCTTACAAAGATTCAAATACTACAATAAGTAGTAGCAAGAATTGACAAACGGGATTGCATGAAATTAAAAATCCTGTTCACAGTAAAGGAAAAAATCAATGGAGTAAAAGAGAGAGCCCAGAGCATGAAAGAAGACCTTTGCTAACTATTCATCTGACAGGCAATTAATACCTTGAGTATATAAAGAACTCAATAAATTAAATACCAAAAATCACCAAATAATCCAAGCAAAAGTTGGGCAATGGAGCTGAAGAGATGGATCTCAAAATAAGTCCAAATAACCTATAAATATACGAAAAATATTCAACATCTTTAGTCATCAGGGAAATGGAAATCAAACCTACAGTGAGATCTCATCTCATTCTGGTCAGAATGTCTAGCATCAACAAACAAACAACAATAATGCTGGTGAGGATATAGTGATGGAACGGAGAGCCTTTATATAAGCTTTAATTTTATGCTGGTTAGACTGTAAATTAGTATAGCTATTGTGGAAATCACTATAGAATTTTCTCATAAAACTAAAAATAGCTATTATACAATTCAGCAATACTACTCCTGGGTATATACTCAAAGGAATCTAAGTCATCATACCATAGAAACACCTGCACTTCTATGTTCATTGCAGCACTGTCCACAGTAGCTAAGATATGGAATTCACTTAAATGACCATCAAGAGATGAATAGATAAAAAGATATGGTATATATGCACAATGTAATTTAATTCAGCCATAATGAAGGATGAAATTTTGTCAGTTACAAAACATGGAATAGAACTGAAGATCATCATTTCAAGTTAAATAAGCCAAGCACAGAAGGACATATACTACATGTTCTTTCTCATATACAAAAGCCGTGTGTGTGTGTGTGTGTGTGTGTGTGTGTGTGTGTGTGTGTGTGTGTGGTGTTGTCAGATCCTACCAAATCTGGTCAAAGTCACAGCAACTCTCATAGAGTTTTCAATGGCTAATCATTTTTGGATTGCTTTGGGAGTAGAATGCAACATCCTTTTCCTGTTTTTGTGGTGCTGGGGATTTGAACTAAGGTCTTCAGAAAGTGTAGAGCAGCATTCTACCAACTGAACTAAACCCCAGCCCCCCCGCCCCACATATGCATATAATATGGGGGATGTTTAAATTTTTAAAAATTACAGTAAAAGACACAGTGCTATGAATCTGCTTCAAAATTCTCCCCTTGGCTTCAAACACATTTGTCCATCATTATTGCCACATTCTGAAGCAGTTTTGGAAATTTTGATATCACCTACCAGATTTAATTTCCAAATCAAATCTTTCTGTTTATTTAAGTTTTTTGTTTTGTTTTGTTTTCCTCTTTTCTTCTCCCATTTCAGTATGAACTGGTTCTTTGCTGAACTTTCTACAAAATTATACTTTAAACTTTCTTTTTCTTGCTTTCTAACCTTTGAAAATTTAGTAATTGGATCCTATTCTAGGATTTTCATAGTCCTGCTTGGTTCCCTAAAAATTTATACACGCTAAATAAGTTTTGAGCCCCTGGATATTTCAAAATGATTTTCTAACTTCTGGATTCAGTATTTAGTTAGATATAGAACGCTAGTGTAAATATTTCTTCCTTTTTAAGAAAGTACTGCTCTATCATTTCCCATATCCATTGTTGCTGCTGAGTATTCTAAACTTCTGCTCCATAATTCTTTGCATATAACCCATTTATTTCTTGTCTTTTATTTACAACTTGTCTTATGAATTTTCACAATCAGATAATTGTTAACAGAGTTAGAGAAAAATCTCAAGACCAGAGCATTGATCAGATAACTGTTTTCTAAAATTTAATATCAATGCCTTTTTGATTACTTAAGTACTTTTTCTGATAATTGATGCTAGCTTTAATTTTATGATCACAACTACACATTTCTTTCTTAAATGTATTTCTATAAGTTAAAAATGTGACCCATAAAACTATTCTTGGTGAGAGAATGGTGGTAAACAGGTATGGCCACAACAACAAGATTGTACATGTTGTTGTTGTTGTTAGGTGCCATCGAGTCGGTATCTGACTCATAGTGACCCTTATAGGGTTTTCAATGGCTGACTGTTTCAGGATTGCCTTGGGAGTGGATTGCCAGGCCCTTCTCCCATTTTTGTGGTGCTGGGAATTGAACTTGGGACCTCAGAGACTGCAGGGCAGTGATCTACCAACTGAGCTAAATCCCAGCCCCCAAGATTGTGCATAGACTTAGCAAACTGTACAAATAGAGATGTGAGAATGACTGAAAGTGATAGATGGTAGCTTTCTACTCTGACTTTACTTTTCCTTCTACTCTATTGCCTCTCTCTATTTGCACGTACGCCTAGTATTTCCAGTGCTTAAAAGCTATAGGATTTTTCCTGTTTTGTATAATAGTTACACTGTGCTTGAGGGTCCATATTTTTATTTGAGCTTTTATAGCTTCACACTACAAGGATGTGGGATAAAACTGGCTCATCATCATTTTTCAGCAATGATACTCTGACTTTGAGAATAGTTTCTAGTTGCTTATCTGTTTGTTTCTATTACCTTGCTAAATGGGGACCAAAGAAATGGCTTTTATTTGATATTATCTGACCAAACATTTATAAAATAGTAACTGAATCATTGCACTCTTATGCCTCTTAAAATCGTGTTCTCAGGATGTGGATTTTGATTACTACGATTTATTCAAATCTTTTATGTTAGGTAGCATAATGAGATAATGTTGACACAAGGAAGCTGCTAATGACTCGTCTATTTGCTCTTTGGCAGGGCCTTCAATTATTCTTCTGTATAAGCCCAAGATTGATCTTACCTGAGGCTCAATGATCTGTCAGAGAATCTTTATTTTTCATGCTTGTGCATTTAATAAAGCAAAAATTATAGCCAAATTATTTATCTTTCAAACTCTGTGTTATTTAAAATTTATTTATTTTCTTACATTTATCCAGTTGGGTTAGTGGTGCACCCCATATCCCATTTATAGGACTGCAGACTATTTTGCTATTATACTCATGAACGTTGTAGGTTTATAATTCAAAGTTTGAGAATTTATATGCTCACATGGTTTATCACCCATGATATCATCTTTTGAAACTTAGATACTGAGCTGCCATTTGGTAGTGTATGGAGTCTCCCATATGTACTTTATAATGGATGAAAATGTTTTATCTGTAATAGGAGAAAATATTGAGTGTACGTGAATTGCAGTTGTTTATAACTCTACACATGTGAGACAAATTTTATGGAAGTTTTGAGAATTACAAAGGAATTTTTTTTCTAATAAACTTCTGAAATCCATACAATTTTAAAGAAAAAAATTCCCTGAACTAGAATGAATCTCACAATCTTTACATTTGGAAAAAAAAACCACAGTTCAAAATACTATCTTTCAATTCACATTTCATCCAGAAACTACCTTAATATTTGCTGTGTCACATTTGGATGCCAATGCTATTTAACATCCATCATTTCCTCCCAATAAACGTTTTGACATCTATGTTTTAAAATGCTTCATGTGATCATTTGAGATGGGCTATCTTTTGTCCATTTTCATCTATCAAATAGTAGGAAAGGGCTTATTCTTCTTAAGTTGCTCTAAAATTTATTCAAGTTATATGTTGTTAGATGCTGTTGAGTTGTGTCCCACTCTATATAAGGGAGATAAAAATCTTTTAGTTTTTGGCTACTTCTCTTTATCAAATATCTTTTGACTTGCTTTTAAAGACAGAAAATACAGGGGTGAGACTATCATACAATTTATCATAGTTCTTTTTGATATTTTGGGGCTATTTTTTGAACGTTTTTTGCTCTATTTCTAAAAAAGAACCAAAGCCTCCAATCAGTATCTTCCAGCTATTGAATGCTTCCTCTGTCATTTTGCTAATCTCTGAGTTTAAGAATAATAGGTTTTAACTAGAGATCAGAGGACACAATTAACCTTGAGAGGAAGCACACAGAGCTCCAGTTAATGGAAATCTTCCATTAGCGGAAATATTTTTCACACCTTATTCACATGAGTAAGGTGACCTTAAAACACATTCTGGTTACAATCCCACAATAATAGTTTCTACTGAATGACTTCAGGCAACTAACAAATCAATGAAATGATCAAAATCGTGTTAGTGGAGAAGTTCTTTTTACTAGGCCATGCAGAAAACCTCCTCACGTGGATGCGCATATTTTACTGTAAGTTGAAAGTCAATAATGATTTCTTCTCAATTCAGAATTTAATCCTTTGTAGGCCAGGGAGAGACATTACTTGAAGAAGTGAAATATATAGCATAAGACACTTGCTATTTAAAAAGTGGTAATTTTTAATAAAATATATTGTCTGATGTTTTGTTTGTCAGGATATGTTTTTACATGCTCCCGTTTCTTTCATTTGTTCCGTCTGACTTTTTTTTTTTTTATTGCAGTTATAGTATCAACTTTCAGGATGTTGGAATGTAGATAACTATGTCACCTATTGTAATAATCTTTATTTTGACCTAGGAGACAGTACCTTCACCCAAAATTATAATGTAGATTACAGTGGAACAGTATAATACTTTAATCATAGTTGTTCAAACTAATTGTCCTTAAACTTTAGCATGCATGAGAATCACATGGAGGGTTTTTTAAAACAAAAATTGCCAGGCCCACTCTCAGAATTTCTGATTCAGTAGATCTTAGTTATTTATATACCTATCTGTTTCCCAAGTGATGTGAGTGCTGCTAGGCTAGGGATCACATTTTGTGAGCCAGGAACTTAAACATCTACCTGTTCTAACCAGTGGTTACCCCTACGTTCCATCTACCAATCCTTTAGCCTCTCAACTAGCATTCAGACAACATCCAAAATCCAGCAGAGAAGACACCTTCTTTGGGAAAGCTTCCCAAACTCCTTCAGCTTTAGTTTTGGTGCCTGTTTATGTCAGCTCTACTCAGGAGACAGGAAGCACAGAATAATTCAAAACTGGCCATTTGAAAATAGCTATTTTAATATGAACAATAATATTACAGCAGGAGGTTGGAGTAACACTGGTGTTGCAGTAGGAGTTAAAGAGAACTCTAAAGCATAGAGGAACAGCAGGTCTAAGGACCAACCATGGGTCACGTGCTGTGATGCAGCCCTCAATAGAGAGGGCACGGGCATGACTCACATGACTTGCTGGAAATTCTTCCGGTAAAGCACCGAGACAAGCAGTCTTCAAGAAGGATATACATCTCTGTGCACCACAGAAGCTGTGCATTGCAGAAGTTGCCCATGCTGCCTAAGCTGGATACTGGGTGCACTGGAAGTCCGCTGAGTAGAACATAATTGAATCACAAAGGAAAGCCCCTCCGACAATGCGTTTACAGCACGGGAACAGACAGAGCAGAACATCTTGTTAGCTGGGAAAGGAAAAATGTTTAAAGGGCCCATGTCAAATTTATCCAGAGCAATCCTAATGATTCAAAAGGTGGAGGCAAAAGAATCATGAGTTCAAAGCCAGAGGCATCCTGGGTAACTTAGCGAGATCCTGACTTAAAATCAAAAATAAAAAATGGGCTAAGCGCAACCTAGGGATGCAGCACTTGAAAAGTATGTGCAAAGTCCTGGGTTCAACCTACAAATATTGAAAAAAAATTCTGCTTTCCCAGAGTAAACAATGAAGGATAGATTTTTAGGGGTCTGAGAGCTAAATCATTAATAATTGGCACAATGCCCTTTTGTGTTTGATCTGGATGATATATACTCTAAAAATATATATTGAACTGAATTCCCATGGTACGTGTAAATACTTTATTGGCATATATAATGATGGATTCAATAGATATTATGGAACATATT
>VMDO01010016.1:0-73836 GCA_007922755.1 Pedetes capensis | reverse complement strand
GGAGTCAAGGTGACAGGAAGAGGCATTTTGCTGTTAGAATTAGGAGTTCTTACCAAGGCCACTGGTCTCCAAATAGTCTTGATCATGTTCTCATTCATCAATAAAGACTTTGGAATGTGCTCTCCAATACATGCATATTTATGTATATCTTATAAACATGTATTGTTTTACTAATCCGAGTTGGAAATAAGGAAGGGTGGAGATAAATATAATTGCAATAGAAGTCCTAAATCCCGCCCCCCCCCCACACACACACTCCACTGTGGAGATCACCATTCTAGGCTATAAAGTAAGTATAAGGTCTCTGGACTGGAACTTGGTAAAGGGGTCTTGATTCCCTTCTTCACTTTTAGATGCAGCCCCCAAGCTCCACAATTAAAATTTCTTCAAGTGTTACTCATTTCCTCTCTGCTCCCTCCCCCTGACACCCAGCCACTCCCTTGTACTATTCCTCTCTCCCCGTTAAAGTTCAATTCCAAGACATCCGACTTCTTCGGTGAGGAGTTGCTAATTCCTATGCTCTCCTTCCCCCTGAGTTGCCGGATAAAGAATTGTCACAATTTATCTAGACATGAGTGAATACTGGCATTAAAAATTTTAACACCATATTTTATTATTATCCCCATTAAAAAATTAAAATGGATTTTCAGGGGGAAAATTAACATCAGGTTCATCTGACCTGACCTCTTCCTCCTGAGCAATCTCATTTTATGATTTTTGCTCTAGGGCCTTGTGACTCAATCCCCTTAAGTTCCCAGGGCTATCATATCTCTGACTACATTTTCTGACCAAATGAAAAAAGATCTAGCAGTAAATATGGGGTGTGACAAATTCAGGATATTTCACAGTCTTTTTGGTGCTAGAAAGAGTCTTAAAGACCATCAGATCTGATGCTTGAATTTTCAGATGGGGGAACCAAGGCCCATGATCTATCTGCCCAACACTCAGCAAAGCGTGCAACCTGACCTCACATCTGGATCTCTGGCCCCTATTTAGCTCTTCCCGCATGGCAGATCGCCTCTCCAAGGGGTGCTTGCAAATAACATGAGTTTTACTATCTGATGCAAGATACATCTTCTCTACCAAGGTTTTGGTACTAGAAGGGGGTCATTTGTTAAGCAGATTCTAAGATGGAAGCATGATAAAAGACTAACATGTGGAAAGAGATGTGCTGGAATAATCTCAGTTCCATTCAGAAGTACGCAAACTGCAGAACTCTGGAGTTTATTTAAAATAGTCTCTGCATTTAAGAGAGAGTGGAGTCAGAAAAGCAAGCTCAAAAAGTTCTGCTTTTAAGAATACCTCTAATGGCTTTGGGCACTTGGTGCTATTTTCCCTAAAAAGGGATTAAAGGAAACTGGTTAAAGACATTTCTCCCTCCTTCAACTAAGATTTCTTTCGTTCTTTCCTTCTCCCTTCCTTCCTTTCTTTCATTCATTCTTTTTTTGGGGTGGAGGGACTGAGGAGTTGGATCCAGGGACTCACCCACACTTTGCAAGTGCTCTATCACAGACAGGATTTTGCTAAATTACTTAGGAAGCCTCTGGCCTTGAACTTGCTATTCTCCTGTCTCTGCCTCCTTAGTCTCTGGGATTTACAGGCATGTGCCACCTTCTCTGGCTTGTTTCTTTTTCTTTATTCACTTATTCATAAAACTGCATTGAATGTCTTCTATGAGCTGGGATGTGTACTAACTGCTGAGGTCACACGTTCTCATGGAGAGAGTGACATGAAACAATTCCACAAATAAATGCGAAATTTCTACTGTGATCAATTCTACTGGGGAGAGAGGGTTTGGTGCTACAAAATCAAACAAGCAAGCAAACAAGAAAACCCCTCAAAAACCTAAAGCTGTGAACTAGATTCACTCTTGATAAACAGCTATACTGAGAAAGAAATGGCCACTTGGAACCGAAGGTGACTGGAAATTAGCCAGGGAAGGGAAGGGTGCCCCATGCAGAGGGAAAAGCTACTCTAAGGCTCTTTGTCAAGAGGACATGGGGTAAAGTGTACAAGGATGTGGAAGGAAGTGACAGAGTGAGGAGTGGTCAGCCTGGCTACCTCCCAACACCCACCTCTCCTATTTTCATGGGAGAATCCCCATTTTCCCTGGGGGTCCATGTTAGACCCAGGCCCTGGGAGGCTGGAGCTGACTCCTTCTCTGTCTCTAAAAAAGGAACCCTGTTGGTTTAAGCCAACCATCAGTCCTGCCTGGGTCATTACGTAAGGCTCCATCACTTCATGACCCCAGGCGTGGCTGTTCTACCTTCCATGCTGTAGATTTGTCCAGCTCAAGGCTGCTCATTCTGAGTCACTTGGAGGCTACAAGAAAAAAAAAAATGCTCCAGTTTCCAGAGTTCTAGAATTTCTCTGAGACAGCCCCAGATAACTGATGTGTGACATGTGACATGCTTGACATTTCACCGTTCAGCTTCCTCTCTTCTCCCTCTCTCTTTTTGTGAGTTCCCTTGGGCCATCATTGCCTCTTCAAGACATAATTTCCAACTTTAAAATCTGATTTAATAACAAAAGATAACCGTGCCAGGCCCTGTTCTAAGCCTCTGAATGTTCTAGAAGTCTTATGAGGAAGGAGCCAATTCCTGCCCTGCTTTTTACAGATGGAAATTTAGGAGCCAAGTGGTGAAGTAACTTGCTCAGAGTCACGTGAATGAAGGAGCAGAGGTGAAAGCTGAATCCAGGGAGACCGGTCTCCAAGTCACAGCATCAATAGTAAATCTTTCCTGCACTGTTTCTACGGAACCGAGGTTTCCCTGCTCCCCAGTTTATTCTGCTCCTTGAGGGATGGGTTTGTCCGCCGCCATTCTCAACAAAGGCACTGTCACCACATGGTGGGAAAATTGAGGTGACAGTGCCCTTGTTCTTGGAGAGTCATAAAAATTAGGTATCAGTATGGTCTGTGGACATCCACAGGGTCATAGAACATAAACAGATACACGGTCTATTTGTTTTTCTTAAATTCTACTGGGGCCAGGCATGGTGGCTTAGGATGTCTATAATCCCAGGGACTCAGGAGGATGGGGACTTCAAGATCAGAAGGAGCCTGTGTAACTTAGGGAGACCCTGTCTCAAAATAAAAAGTAACAAATGGGCTGGGTGTGCAAGTCAGTGGTAGAGCATTTGCAAAGTCTGCATGAGGCCCTGGGTTCAATTGTTATGCAGAACATAAATGCAGAACATAAATAAATAAAATTGAATTCCACTGTGGGAAGGGTGGGTAGGGTAAAAAAAGGTCTAAAAAGGTTCATGGTGGGGAGATGATGGAGGGAAAAGGTGGAGAAACCAATCTACATTGGTCAGTTACTCTGACAATCGGCTAATTCCCTTCTCTTTGCCGTGGGAAGATCCTAAGAGACCTTTGGAAAGCATTATAGGGGGTGCTTGTATTATATTTACAGAGACTTAATATAACTAGCATACAGCATACCACCCTGGCATCCGATCCCATCTGATCTCAGAAGCTAAGCAGAGTTGGGCCTGGTGAGTCCTTGGACGCGAGACTGCCTGGTGCTGTGGGCTTGGGAGAAGGACCCAGCAGCCACCAAAAACCTATGAATAGAAGAGAAGCCCTGGCATAGTGCTGGACATGGCGCAGTGTCAGGGAGTGTGTTGTTCTGCTGTACACAGGGTCACTATGAGTCAGACCTGACTTGACAGCAACTAACAACAATATAACTCTAATGTATTTGTGTTGTCTATTGTTGAATGTGTCGGTTCTGCTGGTCTTTAAGCCCTTGAAGGTAAGAGGGTCTTGGTCAGCATTTCATCCCTAGTTTCTATGAGGCCCAGCACCTGGCACAAAAGAGATATTAACAAATTAGATAACTAAATGAAGGATGGGGGGCTGGGATTTGGCTCAGTTGGTAGAGTACTGCGCTGCAGTCTCTGAGGTCCCGAGTTCAATTCCTAGCACCACAAAAAAGGGAGAAGGGCCTGGCAATCCACTCCTAAGGCAATCCCGAAACAGCCATTGAAAACCCTATGAGGGTCACTAGGAGTCGGATACTGACTTGATGGCACCTAACAACAAATGAAGGAGGCCAGAAAGAGAGAGCTGGCCATGTGGGATCCTGCCACCTCCTGTTTCCACCCACTCACCCCTTCCTTCCTCCAAGAGAGTCCCCTATAGCCCCATTTGTCTTTTCATTTCCTGCCCACTCCTCTCTTCCCAGACAACTCCCCCAAAGGGCATTCTGCCAATGTTTGCCAGCTTTATACTGTTGGGTGAATGGTAAAAAAGACAGCAAACGTCCTAATCATGTTTTCAGAAGCAATCTGATGAAGAAGGTTACCTGATTTAACAAACAAAACTGACAATACAGAAAGCCCCATTAATATGAATTTCAGGTCAGTGAAGAATAATTTTTCTAGCATAAGTATGTCCCAAATATTGCATGGGACATACTTATAGTTATATTGAAATTATTCTGATTTCCCTGAATTTCCAACCACCTGGGTAATTTATAATCTACCCGGTGACCCTACTCATGAAATTCTAATCTATTTGGAAACTGCGTGTCAAAGGGCCTAAACTTCTTAGCAAGTTTTAATCTTTTTTTCCGCATTCACGTGCAGGACACGGGAGGTGTTAGGAGGATGTGAACATTACAATAAGAGCCCAAAACAATGAATGTGTGCCAGAGCTTGTGAATCAGGGCGGGCGTCAGGACAACCTGAGGGAGAGGCACAGTTCCCAGCTCAGCAAAGGGTTTTAAAGCACTGCCCGCCCTTGAGTGTATGTTGGCACTGGCCAGCGGGGGACACGTGACAAAGTTTAACTCTGAGGCATCAGATGTGATTGAGCCAAGAAACAAAGATTCAGATCCAGCCAAGGAAAGCTGTTGCTCCTATTATTTAGAACAATAACCTGACCGCATTTATTGATCCCAGCCTCCCCCAGTTTTTAAGCTAAAAAAATTCTTATTATAGGAAGGAAAATTAAGATGGAAAAATAAACTCAGAAGTTAATTATGATCGGAAACCAACTCATAGCGACCCTCATAGGGTTTTCAATGGCTGACTGTTTCGGGATTGCCTTGGGAGTGGATTGCCAGGTTCTTCTCCCATTTTTGTGGTGCTGGGAATTGAACTCGGGTCCTCAGAGACTGCAGCGCAGCGCTCTACCCACTGAGCTAAATCCCAGCCATGTATATATATGGTTAAATATATATCATTAAATATATATTAAACATATAAATATATGGTTAAATATATATTGGTTAAATATATTATATATAATATATATTGATTAAATATATATTATACACACACACACACACACACACACACACACACACACAAATCTAGAGGATAATGCTTTATCCTTGAATTTGCTTATGCTTCCCTTTCTCTGACCTAGGTTACTGCCCATGGTGAAACTGTAGGGCTCACTCCTGCTATAATCATGCAATGAGGGTTACCAATAGGATCTGCCTTATTTTAATGACCCTATTTTCCCCTCTTTGAGAACAACAGCATAATCCAAAGAGGAAAAGAAGTAAGCAGGCCTAGGCACAGAGATGAAAGCCAATGAGCTGTGTCATACTGTTGTCTAAATGAGAATTCAGAACATTTGGCCATCATCCCTGTACTTTAATTTCTGTCTACCTGAAAAACATCCTGAATGTAATTCAGGGCAAGACCCTGAAGCCCATGTGTCTGTATTAGAGAGTCTCAGAAAAGGATGCTTCCTCTAGGTCTTTCCAGGATTCCTAAATCCCATCTTCCCCCCAAATGTACCTGGGTGACAAGATGTTAGGCAAAGATTTTGGGAAGCCCCAGAAATAACATTGAAACTTGGGTGGTCCATTTATGCATAGAATGAGACACAGCAGATGTGAAATTTTGTAGTGCTCTGAAATGAATGTCATAATGAAATGCCTATGGGGGTGGGGGAGTCATACCCTTCTTAAACTTTCCAGGGCCCTGCTGCTCCAGCAGCAATAAGTGGGAGTTAAACCAGTTTCTATCACTTAGTAGACTGTCTCCCACGTACTGAAGTGGCTGTACCACTTTTTAATATCCTCTCTCCCACTGCAATGGCGCCTACTCCCCCTCCTCTCTTTACAGAACAAAATAACTCTGTATGGGAACTGAAGGTGGTTTCATAACATTGTTTGTTTATGTAAATATAGATTCATCTATGAGAACTTTCTCTGGAGCTTCTATTTGCATAAACAAAACGGGGGCCATAATATCCATCTAGGGAGGTTTTCCTTTTGCTGTTGTTGTTTGTTTTTGTTTTTTAACATGTCTAGTCAACTTGGTGGGGAATGGCTGTTATTTAAAACACTTTTCCAATGGACCCAATTCAGACACTCCTTTTTTTCCCCCCTGTACTTAGGGGCTGAACCCAAGGCCTTGCACATATTTTGCAAGAGTTCTACCACTGAGCTGCACCCCCGTCCCATCTTTTACTTTTTACGTTTAGACAAGGTTTCCTCTGGCCTCCAACCTGCCATCCTCCTGCCTCTCCCTCCCAAGTTGCTGGGATTACAGGCATGAGTCACCACACCAAGCTCCAAGACCCTTTTACTTGATGGTTTCAAACATATACCAGCATCTTCTTGGGTATCAGAAGACTGTATCTCCAAAACTGACCTCATTTTTCCTGACTTCCACAGGACATGGAGAAATAACTTGTTCTGCTTTCACTCATTGTTTTCTTCCACCTGGGTTTTTGAGTTTAGTGTAAGCTCAGTTAATAGTGGGGACGGGTGGAACAGACCACAGAAAGATAAAATGGTTACGTTGAGGTTAGAAGAATATTTCCCAAAATGCAAGCAGCATACCACTGCTGGACCAGAGGTGACTTTAGGCTGCACAGAAATATGGCATGAAATAACATTCAAATAGTGAGAATACTTTTCCTTTCCAATTCTCTTATCATCTATCCAATAACATCCCTGGGAAGGATCAGTCCACTGATGGGTGGCTTTAGTATTCCCTACCACTGGCCAATTGCTTTTTCATGAACCCAGGAATTGCACTGGATTCAGAACTCAACACAAATGAGGTTGGGAGAAAGTAATTTTTTTTGAATAAGCCATATTAATGGTTACTTTTCTCTTATGAACAATGATTCTGTCTCCCAGGTATGATGGGATTTTGTTTCTTTTAAATGCATATTTAAACAGGAAGTGGTCAATTTCAGCATAAGAATATCAAGTGATTAATAGTATATCTAACAAAATCGGTCAAGGTGGTATGTAAACAACCAACATCTGGGAAACACTGGCTGAGAATAACTTCAGAACCCTGGTCCACACTGGGAAGAAGCCAGCTGAGATGTCTATAACTATGGACATTTAAAATAAATCCCCGAAGTTCGAGTCCCACCATCTTTAATTCCTCTTTACTGATCAAAGCCACGCAGGGCTTGGAGTTCTCTGAAGTGGATTGGTGGGCACAGTGTGCCCGGGCATCCGCAGTGAAGACCAGGGTCCTTCTTTCTCCTCCTACTGTACCATGATACAGACCTTATGCCTAAAGAATTTTCTAAAGGTGAGTCCTAGCCTGGGGCTGTCCAGGTGCTTTTTCTTGCTGCCATTAGCCTGCTTCTGCGATGTCTTCTGACCAGCTTGTCCGTCACAAACACTGTCTGCTTTGGATGCCTTTTGGGCAACAGCAGTCACAGCTTAGAACTTGGTTTTAAAAAAATTCATTTTTTTCTGTTGTTTTAAAGTACATTAATAAATTGTGCAATTAACTACTAATACTCCCATCCCCCCACCACAAAACACCATGTGAATGTTTATCTTTTTTAAATTCTCAAAGATGATTTGCTAAACAGCAAATTCACACTCAATTTCAGGTACACATTGATTTTCAACAAGGTGACTTACATAAATAACTCAGATGAACGCAACGCAAAAAAAAATTCACCTAAAAAAATCAAAACACACCCCTCACTCATCTCTAATTGGTAAAGACAGTAACAGGACATTTGCGCTCTATCTACTTGACTTAAAACATTCAACTGAATAATTTAAAAGGGTAACACATCAGTCCCTATTTGATAACTTTAAATATATAAATGCTATTGTCATGTGAGAAAGAAAAAAAGTACCTGCTGACAAGCAATTTCATTTTGTATCCTGATACAGTTTTGCCCTGGCTAAATTCTGATGCCGAATGGCTTTCATTCTCAAGCCGATTTCCTTTAACTCAGTATTAGAAACCTCATGGAAGCTGCATCACCTGCAAAAATGTTGATCAATTTCTAGATGGGCTGATCTCCCAAGCAAAGGAAGTTTCTAGTGTGAACCTGCCAGCTGAGCCCAAATAGGTAGAGTCTGAAATGGAAACAGCCCAGCTATAACCACAAAAAATGGTTGACTCAAGTTACAAATGGGATGAGATTTTGCATGGGGCATGTGTTGTTCTAAAAATCCCCCAGGGCCAAATGAGACAAAGATAGAGACTTTCAAAAGCGCTTTAAGAACTTTAGTAGAGAAAGATGTCAAAAAGCAAGGTATGGAGACAGGTTTTTAGGAAAGAGTTCTGTTTGTGGTTGTCATAGACAACCTATGTTCAAAACTTCTTGGCTGAGATTCAGGTCCCAAGCAGAGACCCCCTCAGCCCTCTGGGCAGAACAGTGAGGTTTTTGCAGCAAGGTATGTGCAGTTGGGAACCACATCAGGGTTGTGAAAGGGTCTTAATGCATGACCAGCTAAAGAGAATGAATAAATCAGGTCACTTGGGAAGCCACACCACACGCCTACACCCCTCACCATTTATAGCCTATTGTGCTGGCTACCGGCTTCAAATAAGGCAAAACACAGAACCAAGAGAAACATTTTCACCCACCCATTCACTGGACCTGACCTTAGCTGCCTTGTAGCAAGTGAATAATTTTAAGGAAAATGCATGTAGATGCCTTGGAAACATATTTTTCCATGGGAGAAAAAAATTCTAGAGGACCAATCAATATAAGTGTATTGTAATACAAATTAATACACATGATTATGGAAATAGAAATCACGTGCGTCTGAGTAGAGCACTGAAGTTTACAAGGCATTTTTACACCTTCATTCAATCCTGGGATCTGACAGACTTTTTATTGTCTCAACTTTTGATGTGGAGACTTAAGTTCAGGCAGGTTAGGATCAACAGAACTATCAAGTTGCAGACCTGGAACTCACAAACAGGTCTTCTGACCCAAGATATGGGATGCTTTTTTCACAACTTGCTGTTGTTGTTGGGTGCTGTCGAGTCATGTCCAACTTATAGCGACCCTCATAGGGTTTTCAATGGCTGATTGTTTTGGGATTGCCTTGGGAGTGGATTGCCATGTCCTTCTTCCATTTTTGCGGTGCTGGGAATTGAATCTGGGTCCTCAGAGACTGCAGAGTGGCGCTCTACCAACTGAGCTAAATCCCGGCCCTTTCACAATTTAGCTCCTCCAAATATAATAAGCAGATGGATAGGGCTCACTAAGCCATTTCTTTGGTCCCAATGTCTTTCAAAGCACTTCCAGTTATTAAAAGGATGCAAGACACTTGTCACCAGGCTCAACTTCCCTAATGGTTCCTATGAACTGTAAACGGCATGGGCCACTAGAGGTAATCCCTCCTGCCAAGTGTAAGGGGAACACATCTCCAGGATAGCAGTTGTTCCAAACCAAATTTATTTTGAGGGGGAGAGGCTAAATTTCTAAGAAGACAGTGAAGGATCCAGCCTTTCTGGGTGTCCTGACTCCTTTACAGAGCTCTTCACGAGGCATGTGTCCCATAGCAACTGTTTTATCTCAAAATTTCAAATTATATGAAAACAAAGAACACTTTTTTTATAAACAAAATTATAGTCACTGCCTTTTATTTTAAAGGTAGTCTTTTTTACTATATTCCCTGGCTCTCTCTACAAATGATGAAAAAGGCTAAATGTGATAATATTAGTATTCTGATCCTATTCTATGTAAAAAATCAGGTGTTGTGACATTTAGCCAGAACTGGCATATCTTTCAAGCTTCCTACTAAGTTTTTCATTAAAATACCATGAATGTAAATAAAATATTTTAAAGAAATACAATGGCACTACTAACTTGCAAATTATATATCTATATACATACATATGGATATAACATATATATGATACATACATTATTCAAAAACCAAACAGGCAGACACAAATTTAAATCCAATTCTATGCACAAACCCAAATATATACATACTTCAAGATACCTACCATTTCTTCTGGATCTTTTTTTGTTTCAGCTTTGTTAGGTGAAACCTTAAAAGTTTGAAAAAACCAAATGTCAAAATCATAGCTCTTCAGAGAAATTTCGTATTTCACAGATACATAATTTTTTAGGGTGGTCTAGTTTACCAGACTGGCAAAGAAGGAAATGAGGAGTACCTTTAGTTCAGGGGAAACCCAAAGTCCTCAGGGTTAACAAAATAAATATTTTATAATGAAATGCCCACATATATTTGTGGCACATTCTGTTGACTCTTTCATTTTATCTCTTAAAATTAATCTTGATATTTGCATATCATCCAAACACATTTGGCCCTGGTTAATTATGCATTCGCTCATTCAGCTCTTTTTTGAGTATCTGCCACACACGAGGCCATTGGCCCTGCCCTGGGGGGTCAGAGATGAGCAAGCAGTGGAAAGACATGGTCCCTGTCTTCATCTCTTTAAAGTGGTAGACACAGGTGTCATAAGATAGAAAGCAATTTCTACAGTGTTTTATTTGCCATTGGAGTGGCAAAGTACTTCCATAGGTTAACAATTCAGTGTTGTCTTTTCCAATAAATTTTATGATCAGTGATCATAAGACATTTAACTGCAATAGAATTCCATGACAATACAGCTCAGGTTCCATCATTTTGGCATCCACTGTTCCCACCACAACTGCCAACTCTAAGGACTCTCTTGCTCAAAGCATGATGACATGATTCCCCTTGTAGTCCATTCAGTCCAACAACATTCAGATGGGCATTATTCTTAGAATTGACACAACTTTGGGGAAACTGAATTGAGGGAGAAAGAGAGGAAAGTACTGACCAGAGTCTTGAAGAAACTCATGATGGAACTGCTGTCCTCTGCTGTGTCTGTGGTCTGGGAGTTCTCCTCGGTGATCGCCAATCTTTCTGGGTCCCCAGAGACAGAGCAACTCGAAGTTTTGATCTCTTGTCCTTCGGTCTCTTTGCTGTCAACTACGTCCTGGGAGCAAAACAGAGTTTTCACAGTTGCAACTTGTTGAATGTGGACTCTCAAAGTCCTATTTTTGCTCCATCCCTTTCTCCCTGGCCCTCTAATTCCAGCCATACCTCTTCTGCCCACGGGCATGCAGAACAATCGGCAGCTTGTGAGACTCTTTCCCTCTGCCCTTCCCCCTCTTTCTAACATTCAGCAATTGCAGTTGGTGGAGGAACGTTGTTTGGGGCCTGAGGGTAATAAACACAGTGGTGCATGCTACATTCTAAACAAAAACCCTCTTCTCTCCATTCTGTGAGGAGGGGTGTGAGATGGCACCCTGGGGGTCTCCATGTCTACTGATTTGTGCATTATCCTCAGGGAGGGTGCTCTTTGATTCCCACAATCTCTACAGTAGTGAATCATACACATTAAAAAAAAAAAAAAGGTACTGGTGATTTAACAGAACGACTCTGCTTGGGATCCGGGAGTTTATCAGTCTGTGGGAGGTGATACGGTAACCGTATTTCTCCTCTAACTGGCAAAGAAGGTAGGATACCTGCTTGATCTGTCTTCCTTGTCCCATCTCCACACCTACAACGCTGGGCCAAAACATGTCATCCCTTCACCTCATGACTGCTGTGGCCCCCTGCCCTGCCCACTTGGGCTTTGGGTGCCCACATCCATCACCACTCAACAGGTCCCGTCCTCCACTGTCTGCCACCCTCCAGTGGCCTCCCATGGCTACGAGGTCAGGCCCAAACTCTGACACAGGCTCCCCAATGTCTCAGAAGGCCTGGCCTCCCACTCTCTTTGGTGTTCCTTTTCTCTCCATTCTTTCTCTAACTCCAACCTACCACAGTGATTTCCAACCTCATTCTTCTCCGTCTGGACATTCTGCCCCTCTGCACCTGTAGGAAATTTCCACTCGCCCTTCAAGTCTCAAGAGTGGCCACCCTTAACCATCCAGCTAAAACTCTCCTCCCTATGTTGTCATCTCTGCCACAGTCCCTTGCCCCATTCCACCTTCGAGGTCACACCTTTGCTTACTTGATATATAATGGTCCTTGTCCTCATACCTTGACCAGAACTTAGATGAGACAAAGACAGGGATTATGTCTACTTTGCTCCCTGCTATTTCTCAAGTATGGAAGATGGCAAGGATCACAGAAGGCATTTAATAAATATGTATCATTTGATGACATAATAGATGAATGGAGTGAAAACTTGATATAAATGGGGTGGGGCTCTCTATCCATCTGCTTTTCTCATATAATAGAGCAGAGACATGTCCCCATTGTCATGCAGCTAGACCTATGCCATTCTGTATGTCTCTCATGGTATTTATTTCATTGTTTGGTTGTAACATTATTTATTGTCTGGTATATTGATGGGCATTTACAGTGTTCAAGATTTTATATCTAGAGTGTTATAAGAAGTGTTAATATAGACACCCTACACTTTTATTTTTAATCCTTCAGGCATACTATATTTTATTTAGGCAAATTACCAAAAGGGAAGTTTAGGAGTGAAGAGGTGTGCAAATTTTATATCTTGGTAAATATTCTTGCAAAAAAAAGTTGCAAAATTTCACTAGGAAGATTTTCTACAGGTACGATCTTGCAGGTGGATTGGAACATCAATCTGGTGCCTTGGTAGGTAGCAGGTGGTACCTCAAACATGTCCAGGGCTGGTGGAACAGTCTTGGGGGCCTAGAAACTGCCAGCAGGGAGCTCAGTCTACAGGTGGCACAGAGATGGGGGCCGAGTCCTCCCTCACCTCCTGGCCTGGGCACCCTTTCTGGTCACTGCTCCTTCCTCCTTCAGCTCCAGGCTCCAGGGTTCCAACTTCACCAGGCCATCTCTCCACCCTCATTGCTGTCAACTCCCCAATTTAGAAGAGAATGGAAGGAAACACTTCTGTTTCTGCATGAGCGGTGAGAACCCCCCAGAAGAGCTGGCTTTCTTGCCTATTTTACCTACTTCCTCCAATAGTGGGGGAAAAAATGTGGTGGCATTGCACCTAGACTCCCAGATTTTATACTTCCTCCCCTGGAATTGACACTTTCTAGAGACCTAGTATCTACTGATATAGGTTGACTATTCCAATCACTGAAAAACAATTTGCTTAAAGTAATGGACTATTGATTAAGCATTATACATACTACCTCTATTATAAGCTACTATAGTTTGAACAAGGTCATCTAATCTTAAAATATCATTATTTATTATGCAATGACACATATTATCAAATAGTTTGCATTTACAATGTAAGAACCACTACAGATAAATGCACCAAATATTGGTCCTTTAATTTTTCCAACAATTTTCTGAGCCAAATAGTACAATGTACAGTTTTCAAACAATGAAAGGTTATGAAAGGAAATGAAAGGTTATGTTATTTGTTCACACTCACACAACTTGAAAGGGGGCAATCTAGGGATTCTAACTCAAGCCTGCTAGGACTGAAGATGTCAGGTATTAGAGATCATTTGGCCCTGAGTAACAACTTAGGTAAACTTATGTAGCATCAGCCACAAAATTCAATGCCACGTAAATGAATTCCAGGCGCCAGCAAGCCAAGATGTTCATGAAGAGTGTACGTAAATATATACTTAAATCCACAAATTCCCTGAAGATCTTTCACAGCTTACATCTCCCAGGAAGAACCACACTTAGAATCTGTCCAAATATCACCCTTATTTCTTGAACACTGCTTCTTTGTGTTTGTAGAATCTTACAGTTATCAGATGCCTTCAAAAATATGTTACCTGCCAGGCGCAGTGGCGCATGCCTGTCATCCCAATGGCTTGGGAGGTGGAGGCAGGAGGATCGCAAGTTTGAGACCAGAGGTAGTCTGCATAATTTAGCAAGACCCTGTCTCAAAAAAGTAAAAAAAAAAAAAAAAAAAAATGGGCTGAGTGTTCACCTCAGTGGTCCAGCACTTGCAAAGCATGAAAACACAAGGCCCTGGGTTCAACCCCTCAGTACTGAAAAAAAAAAAAAATCTGTTACCTTATTTAAGCTTTGAAGAGACGGTGGAAAGCATTTTACAGATGAGGAAACTGAGGTCCAAAGAGGGTAAACATCACATTCAAGGCCACACAGCTAGCAAGTGTAATCCATTAACTGTTGTTTTGCCTGTCTGGTATTCCTTGCTCCTTGTGAATCCTGGAGTCTGTACTTCCTTGGGGTGCTATCCCTCATTCACTCCATTCCCCTTTCTCTTCTGAACTTTTCCTCTTATATTTTTTCTCTAAGTCATGCTGTTATCATCTCAACAGCTTTCTTGTGGTTCTGCAAACATACCAAACAAGTTCTTGCCTCGGTGTCTTTGCACTTGAGTTTCTGCCTGCTAAGAACACTCTACCTTCCTTCCTTATTTTTCAAATGTCACATTTTCATTGCTATCTCTCCTTACTGTCCTACTTTAAATTGCCATTACTTAATCCTGTATACTCTGCTACTGTTAGCTGCCTTATTTTCTCTCCTTAGCATATTTCACTTTTGATCTATGATTCAGGAGGATGTGGCAATCCACTACCAAAGCAATCTCGAAAATAATCAGCCATTGAAAACTCTGTGAGGGTTACTATGAGTCGGACCTGACTTGACAGCACCTAACAACAATAATCTTTCACTGATCCCTTCTCCCCTCAAGGAGATGTGCAATGCCTGGAGACATTTTTGGTTGTCATAGCTGAAGGATACAACTGGCTTCTGGTGGATCAAACCCAAGGATGCTACTAAATGTCCTACAGTGCCCAGGACAAAGAACTACCCTGCCCAAGTGTCAAATGCTAAGATGAAGAAACCCTTATTGCATTAAAAATTTCACTTATTCCTTTTTTTTTTTTTTTTGGTCTCTTCCCACATTACAGTATAAACATTTGAAGGCAAGGAATGTTTGGTGTTTTCTCCTTTGTATACTTTTGCATCTAGACTTGCACACATAGTAGATGCTCAATAATTTAGAATAAATGAATAAATGTTTTGATCTAATTAAGACCAATAATCATAAATCTTTACCTTTATATCTTCAAACCGTTTTGCTTCCCGCTTTCCTCTCCTATCACAGATTCCCCTCGCATGTATACTAGCCTTATTAGAATCATTGTACAGCTTATTGAGCCTACAGCTGTAGCCCTGTGGTGTCGGATCCTGTCAGATCTCCAAAGCTAAGCAGGGTCGGGCCTGGTTAGCACTTGGATGGGGGACCTCTGCCCAGAGCCTGGCAGGGAAGGCACCCTGTCTGGCCTGCACAATGCCAGTGTGGATCTCTCCTCTTGGTGGCCCACGTCGGTGCCAGCCTCCTCTAGGACCTTGCTGGTCACTACTCTGCCCATTCCCTATGCCCCTCTATAGACACCCACTGCTTCCTATCTCTGCTTCTCTCTCTCTGGCTTTGTCCTGTGACCTCCAGATGCCTTGGTCTTAGGGACTCTGTTGGATTCCCTCTTGGTCCTTGCCCCACATGGCCTGCAGTCACTGTAAGGCAGAGATCGGAGGCAGTTACACGGCCACCTCTGGGCCCCTGCCTCCATCACCCCTCCTGCTGCCTGAACTCCAGGGTCCTGCAAATCATTGCTCAGTATATTGTGTTCGGGTGTCTGTCTGTTTGGGGGAGGAGGGAAGGCCAGGTCCTGTCACCCTGCCTTGGCCAAAAGCTTCCTGTCATACAGAGCAACAGTGGTCCACCTGGAGCTGGTGCCAGGTGAGGAGGGTCTAGGGACAGCAGGAGCCTCTGAGGCGCACCATCATGTCAACAGCAATGGGGACCAAATCAGGCAGAAAAGGAGTTAGCTCCCTAGACTGGGGTCTGAAATATGACCTTTGTTCCTTAAAATGAGTGACAAATCTCGACCTGGGGGACACCAGGCCCTGTGCTATTAATTAGTGACAAAGATAACACACATCATTTGTAATGGATGGAAGAATGAATGTCAGTGACCCACTCTTTTCTTCTTTTCTTTTTTTCCCCATGGACTAGTGTCCGACCAAATCCTTTCAGAAAGAAGAGTCTGGCCCCTTGCATCTCAGTGCTATCTGTTTTCCTGATTTCTCTCTTGGCTGGAGCCATCATACTGACCCAGAGTTGTCTGTTCAATCCTTAGCACTGGCAGCTGGACTGGGAGTTCCTGGGGACAAGCACCTCATCTGTCTCCTTACAGCAGGACCAAGTAGCTGATCAAGGCTCTAGGACTCAGGCAGACTCTATGTTTGTTACCCAGATCCACTTCCTGTGCATAGGGGGACCCTGGCCAGGCCCTATGCCTCTGAGACACAGTCTCCTCACTGCCCATGGAATTAAGAATAAACTCTGCCTATTATAATTTGCTGTGGGTTCTCATGAGACATAATGATGCCCATTCCTTGGCATAATACTAGGTATTGTTGTTATTAGGTGTCATTGAGTCAGGTCTGACTCATAGTGATCCTATGTAAAACAGAACAAAATGCTATCCAACACTGTGCTATGTACATGATCTTTTTACGTTTGAGTCCACTGTTGCAGTCACTGTGTTTCTTCTCATTTTAAGTGATGCCAAATCGGCAAAAAGGTCCAGGGGCTTTACTCCATTCCTGTCATTAAGGTCGACTCTGCTTTGAGGAGGCAACTCTTCCCTAGTTGTTTCTTGAATGCCTTTCAGCCTGGGAGGCTCATTTTCTGAAACTACATTTGACAGCGCTTCTCTGCTATTCATAGAGTTCTCAATGGTTAATTGTTTCAGGAGTGGGCTGCCAGGTCCTTCTCTCTACTCTGTCTTAGTCTGGAAGCTCAGCTGAAACCTGTCCACCATGGGTGGCCCTGCTGGTATCTGACATACTGGTGGCCTAGCTTTCAGCATCACAGCAAGATGCAAGCTCCCACAGCATGACAAGGTGACAGACACATGGGGGATATAGAAGTATTCAATAAATATTCACAAAAATGATAGCAGGTAAACTCCATGCAATTTGCACAGTTCTCGACATAAAGTAGATCTGTGAGAAACGTTTATCAGATGAATGGATGGATGGATAAGGAGTGAGTGCTACTCCCTATGCCTGGGTACATCATGCTCTCTGCTCTGGCTTCCAGCCTCCCTCTTCCAAGCCAGGTCACTCCCAGCCCAACCCCTCCTTAGGCATGGCTCAGGTCTCTCTGCCACTGAAGTCCCGTTAGCTCACCTGTAGCCCTCCGCCTCCTTTCCTGAGTTGCTACACCACTGTTCTCAGTGCCTACTTGGCACTTAGCTTATGTACATAGACCAGCCTCGTGCTAAGCCCAGGATGGAACAGTCTGCATTAAAAATAGGGCTTTTTGTGGAATTGCTACAAAAACACATGAGGCACATTTTGGTGAATATTTTAAAAGTACTAATAATGTGTGCATCCCACAGGGGATTCACTCAGCTCTGGTCTGTCTCTCCATGGAGACACACTTCCCATGAAATGCCTCACAAACAGCCAGAGCTTCATAAAACTCCAAGCCAATAAAAGCCATGGCCTTGCCCATCTTATTAGGGATTCTTGTTCATTCCAAGCAAGAAGCATTTTGCTTTGGGAGAGAGGCACTTTCACAAAATAGGTTCTAAATGGAGCTGAGCTTTTTTTTTTTTTTTTTTTTTTTTTTTTTTTGTGGTACTGGAGGTTGAACCCAGGGCCTTGTGCCTGCATGCTTTGCAAGTGCTGGGCCACTGAGCTGCACCTCCAGCCCATTTTTTTTAACTTTTTGAGACAGGGTCTCACTAAGTTAGGCAGACTGCCTCTGGTCTCCAACTTGCGATCCTCCGGCCTCTGCCTCCCGAGCCGCTGTGATTACAGGCGTGCGCCACCACGCCCAGTAGGAGCTGAGCTTTTTATGATCCCAAGGCATAAGTGGTATCCAAGTTGTCAGGGTGGGTGAGAAGAAAGAAGGGCGGCAGGAAATTCTGTCCATAGCAGATGGGGGTGAGCATGCCTCCAAGTGGGGGTCTTTATTTTGGGTGGGGTGTGCATGCACTTGAAGCTATTCTTTTAATGTTTGTCATGGATTGAAAGGTTGTGACCTCTCCCTTCATATACTGAAATCCTAACTGGTTCCAAAGCAGGATGGTTTTAGGAGGTAGGACTTTTGGGGGCGGGGGGGATTTAGGTCAAAGGAATGGATCCTTCATGAATATGATTGGTGCCCTTATACAGTAGATCCCAGAGCGCTCTCTAGTTCTCTCTCTGCCTCTTAAAGATACAGTGAGAACTGGGCAGTGTGCAACTCAGAAGAGCATCCTCACCAGAACCTGGCCATGCTGTACCCTGAGCTGAAACTGCAAGTTTCCAGAACCAGGAGAAGTCAGTTTCTGTTGTTTATAAGCCACCAGTATATGGTACTTCAGTAGCAACCCGAGCTAAGACAATGTGCCTTAGCAAACATCTTCTAGCATCAAACCTCTGATATTATGAACGCTTTTGCTTAGGGTAAGCTAAGTACAAAGTGGGCTGGGATTTAGCTCAGTTGGTAGAGCACTGTGCTGCAGTCTCTGAGGTCCCAAGTTCAATTCCCAGCACCACAAAAATGGGAGAAGGACCTGGCAATCCACTCCCAAGGCAATCCCAAAACAATCAGCCATTGAAAAACCCTATGACGATCACTATGAGTCAGACACGACTCAATGGCACCTAACGACAACCTAAAAAGTACAAAGTAAATTTTAAATGAGATGTTCCCTGAAAATATGACATGGATAATCAAACAGATATTTTGAAGATGAGCCATTACGAAGGTGGGACAAGAAATAAATCTGGATTGAGAAATTCCCCACTAGGCCTAATTGAGGTGCTGCCTAAGATCAAGTTAGGGGCCTGGGATTTAGCTCAGTTGGTAGAGCGCCGCTCTGCAGTCAGTGAGGTCCCAGGTTTGATTCCCAGCACCGCAAAAATGGGAGAAGGATGTGGCAATCCACTCTGGAGGTGATCCTGAAACAATCAGCCACTGAAAACCCTATGAGGGTTGCTGTGAGTTGGATACGGCTCCATGACACCTATCAACAAGGATTAAGTTACTTATTGCCATCTATTCATTTAGGCATCTTCACCCAACAACTCTGTGGGCCTATTCTGACTGCACAGAGGTCCCAAAGCCTTAGCACAGGCTCTCAATCGGCGGGTCCAGACTCACCCCCCTGCACCCCTATTCACACATATGCAGTCCTCACATGCTTCCTAACAGCCAATGTCAATTTTCTCATTTGTGAAAGCAGGGTAACAGGTAGCACCTGCCTCTTCAGAGAGTTGGAGAGTAAATGGGAAAACCCACACTGAGGATTCAGAGCGATGTGCAGCACACAGCAGGCATTCAATAGATGCTGGGTATGATGATGATTTTTAATCATTGAGCACTGTGGTGAGCCCTATGGGATTGACAGAGAGGAATCCATTCCTGAACTTTCTTGAAATAAAATGAGTCACAGCGACGTTGACTCCAGGGGTAGTGAATTGCTAGCAAGTTAGGTGAGCTCTGTGGATTGAGGGGGCCCCAAGGAAAACCCTGCAGCCATTGATACTCCCTCAGGAAGTCCATGAGGACTTCTGCACCTTGGCAAAGAACCTGGAGTGAGATACAGTTCCACACGGCCCTGAGTCATGTGAGCAGAGAAGCCCTGACTTTTTGCTCCACCCTCTGCCACCACCTCTAGGCCCCCTTACAGGGCCATCCTCCTGCTTCCCCGACTTCCTAGCCCCAGCCGTGGCTCCTCACTTGGACCCCACCCAGCCAAGCATCAGCTAGACCTGCTGCCTCAGTACAAGTTGTTTTGCCTTGGGCTTTTCCTGAGTAAGAGTTTTATGGTCTTTCAAATCCAAATTCTCAGCTTGAACTTGAACCCTTACTGCGAAATACTTTTTCTTCTTAAACTGGCATGTAAAAAGAACCTAAGACTTCTGCTTAAGATTTCTGTTCATGCAAATGTACTTTTTCCTATTCCTCTCATTAGAGATAATGGAAAACCTTGGAATTACATAGAAAACAAACAAAAAAGGGGTCTGAAAAGCATAGAGAAGAGAACCTGGAAACACCCATGGGCACTGACCCAAAGGTCCTCCTCCTAGCCTGTCCTCTCTAACCACAGGAAAGGGGCAGTCTAGCAAGACAAAAAACTCTGAGACACATGGAGCAACTGGGCAGAATAGGGAACCCAGAGATAGACCCATGTAAGGATGCCCCACTGAAATGATTACTGAAAAGGTACAAGATCAACAAAGGAAGAATCTTTTCAAGAAATGCTGCTACAGTGTCTTGACATCCATAGAGGTTAAAAAGAAGAAAAACCTCCATCTATCTCATACTTTATACAAAAATTAACTCAAAACAGACCTTGAACTTGAGCATACAATGTCTTTTATGAAAAAATGACATGAAGAACTTGAACACACAAAACTTTTAGGAAAAAATAAGAAAAAAATTCCTGGGCTCTATGGTTAGGTGAGTCTGCAGCCATAGCACCCTGGCATCTGATCCTGCCTGATCTCAAAAGCTAAGCAGGGTCAGCCTGGTTCATCCTGGGATGGGGGAATACCTGGGAATACCAGGTGCTGCAGGCTAGGGAGAAGGACCTTGCAGCCCACTCACCAAAGAATCTGCCATTGAAAACCCTACAAATAGCAGAGAAGCACTGACAATAGTGCTGGGCATGGCACAGTGTCAGGTAATGTTTCGTTCTGTCGTATGTAGGGTTGCTAGCCCCCAACCTGACAACACCTAATAACAACATGGTAAAGTGAAGAATTCTTGTATTTGCTACCAAAAGCACAGACTGTAAAAGGGGAAAGTGATAAATTGGACTTCATCAACATTAAAAGACTTTGTGAAATATGAATGAAAAGACAATGGGGGTGATATTTGCAAGCCATGTATCTGTCAAGAATACACTGCACATGCTCAGATCTAACCCGCTCTTGAATCAAATCTGCACCCAGGTCTTGGTGATTCCTTAAATGGAAAAAAGTTGCTTTGAAAGTCTAATCCATTCTTTTCCTTCAACCAATCCTTGTCCATAGGCCAACTGAATAAATATGATAGTGAAGAGATGGAGCACTGATGTTTCAGTTACCAGTGATGACAATGAGTGTGATGAATAATAGGTAAATTATAACAATAATAGATAATAAATTATTGTACTATGCTATTTTTACAACATGTACAGCAGCTCTATAATTTTCCTCCAAACCAGGTCTTGACCACGACTCTAACCTGCACAATTCTAATCTGCACCTGATTTTTTAGCCCTCTAGAGCTGAAAGGGAGATGACTAGAAAATAGATGGTATAAAGAACTCTTAAACTCAACAGCAAACAAAAACCAAGAAATAAAAGAACATAAAAAATCCCCCCAAAACCCAATTAGAAAATAGACAAGTGACAGGGAGAGACATTTCACTGTAGAGGATATATACGATGGCAAATAAGCAGAGGGAAGATGTTCAATTTCACAATCTATTGTTACTGTTGTTGTTGTTAGGTGCCATAGAGTCGAGTCCAACTCATTGCTACCCTCACGGGGTTTTCAATGGCTGACTGTTGAGGGATTGCCTTGGGAGTGGGTTGCCACGTCCTTCTTCCATTTTGCGGTGCTGGGAATCAAACTCGGGACCTCAGAGACTGCAGAACAGTGCTCTACCAACTGAGCTAAATCCCAGCCCCTCATAATCTATTAGGAGATGCGAAATAAAACGGCCTATCAGAATGGTCAAAGTAAAAAATAGTGACAATGTAAGATCCCGGCAATGCTGGAGAGAAACTAGGTCCCTCATACATTGATGCTAGAAATGTAAAATGATATAGCCAGGATGGAAAACATTTTAGCAGTTTCTTAAAAAAAAAAATCGACTAAAACATGCAACTACATTATAACCCAGCAACTGCACTCCTGGGTATTTTCTCTTAGAGAAATGGAAACTTATATACACACAAAACCTGTACATTAATGTTTATAGTAACTTTATTTATAATCACCCCAAACTGGGCAATTGACAGAGAGGAATAAAGAAATGGTTGAACAACAGGTACCTCCACAGCACAGGAGACCCCTCAGCAATAACACAGGAAGAAAAGGACAGTATCTATTGATACAGTCAATAGTTTGGATGAATTTCCACCAAATTATGCCAAGGGAAAAAAGCTAATCAAAAAGAGCACATAATATATGATCCCATTTATATGACATTCTTGAAATAGCAAAACTTCAGGAATGGAGGACATTTATCAGTGGTTGCTAGGAGTGCAGAGTGGAGGTAGAGGGGAAGTGGATGTGGCTGAGTTATCCTCATGGTGATGGAAGTGTTCTCCATTAGGCTTGCAAGCTATTATGGGATAGTACCAGATTAAGGGCCTGCAGCCGTAGCCCTGTGGTATCCGATCCCATCAGATCTCGGAAGCTAAGCAGGGTCAGGCCTGGTTAGTACT
This sequence comes from Pedetes capensis, assembly GCA_007922755.1. Classification (NCBI taxonomy): domain Eukaryota; kingdom Metazoa; phylum Chordata; class Mammalia; order Rodentia; family Pedetidae; genus Pedetes; species Pedetes capensis. The sequence continues at coordinate 51,259 of VMDO01010016.1, read as the reverse complement.
TGGATGGGAGACCACCTGGGAACACCAGAGGCTGTAGGCTTGGGAGAAGAACCCAGCAACCCACTCCCAAAAAACATTCAGCCGTTGAAAACCCTAAGAACAGCAGAGAAGCACTGACAACAGTGTTTCGCCTATTGTACGCAGGGTCGCTATGGGTTGGATACTGACTTGATGGCACCTAACAACAACAACAACAACAACAACCAGATTAAGGAATTCTCTGTATAATTCTTGCAACGGCATGTGAGCCTACAATAATTTCAAGATTAAAAAGTAAAAATACTTATAGGGTAATGCTGGAAAGATAACAGTGAAGAACCACTCTAGAAGTCTAATAATTTTGGAATGAAAGAAACTAGTATGTGATATTAAAATGTAAAATTAATCTACAACCAGGTGATGAAATATTTTGCAGCCATGAATTTTATTTGAGGAACATGTGATGAGAAGAAAAAATGTTCACAACAATAATAAAAATGACCAACCTTTATGTATTAGGTTCTGTGCAAGGCTAATTAAAACATCCAACTTAGTTCTTACAAGAATCCCATGAAGAATGTGCTATTCATAGTTCCAATTTTAATGATGAATAAATGGTTGTATGAAAAGAATAAATACTTGCCTAAGGTCACGGACTAGTGCTGGGATTGGACTCCAGGCCCAAATGTACCACTTTGTTTTGACTCGCTCATCTCCTTTCCTTCAGAATTAACTGAAATACCATCTTCTCCCCAAGAGCTTACAAACACACACACACACACACACACACACACACACACACACACACACATATTTTTGCGGTACTAGGGGTTGAACCCAGGGCCTCTCACTTGCATGCTCTGCAAGTGCTGGACCACTGAGCTGCACCCCCAGCCCTTTTTTTTTACTTTACTTTTTGAGACAGGGTCTTGCTAAGTTATACGCAGACTTCCTCTGGTCTCAAACTTGTGATCCTCCTGCCTCTGCCTCCTGAGCTGCTGGGATTACAGGTGTGCGCCACTGCGCCCGGCTACCAAGAGCTTATATTTTAAGTTTCTTCTTCACCATCCTTCTTCCCAGCTATATATACTTTCCACCCTGTCACCATTAGTTGTGCAACCTATTTTACCCAAAGACATGAGAATTGAGGGTACAATAAAAATGACACCTCCAGTCTATGGAACTGAAGAAAGACTTTGTACTGAAAGGTATAGGGACAGCAGAGTAGCCACTTGGAGATAAATTAACTTGGTGTCACAACTTAACCCTACACCAGGATAAAATCCAAATGGGTAAAAACACTAGAAGAAAATACGGGGAAAGTTTTGTACTTTTCGATGGAGAAGCCTTTTGTATCTGAATCAAAATCTAGACGTCATGAAAGGAACGAGTAAAAGGTAGAAAAGTATAAGTGTTCATCAAAACATTCCTTTGGCAGCTAGGGTGATGAAGGCACTTGTGCATTGTTAATAAAGTGTAAATTAATTCAGTCCCAGTGGAGGGTAATTTGGCATTGCCTACCAAAACTTTAAAACAGGATATATTCTTTATGTCGATACTAAACCTAAATTCATACATGTATAAAATAAAAAATGTACCCACTTATTCATTGTAGGGAGGTTAATAGCAAAGATTTGGAAACCAAGCAAAGGTCATTAAGAGGGTTTTGGTTAGCTAAATCTTGATATATCCATTGAATGGAATATTTCATAGGTATTACAAATGAGGAAGCTCTTTTTGTGTAGCTATGGAAAGAATTATTAACTGAAAAAAAAAGCAGGTAGTATGTTATACTAAATTTCTGTAAGAAGGAAGAAATAAGAATTCATGTTTTTTTTGCTTATTTATGCCCAAAGAAATCTCAGAAGGGTACATTACAAATGCAAACAGTAATTATCTATTTGGGTGGCACTGGTAGACAAGGATATCATTTTGTAATTTTTTTGTTTTGAGCCATTACCTATTAATATGAAAATTACAATAAAATGTGCATGACTAATTAAAAAACTGAAAAAGAATCCAGAGGGTCAAACTGAACCTAGTTGGGAAGAGGCTCCTGCTTTCAGCCACAGCTGCAGTCTGTCTTCCATGTGTTAGTGGTAGAACACCTTTGTCCTGGACCACAAATATGTCCCTGCTACATTGTAGTATGTGTCAGGCCTACAGATCATTCTCAGCCAAGAGCAACTTCAGACACAGAAATGTTCTCCAGGAAATACCTGGAAACTCCTTTTAAGGAAACAGGTGTTCTGGTATTGGCTTGTATTTCCTTTCTGTGTTAGAAGCTTGCGTTATTTTTTCCTTTCTGGTGGCTTCAAAGAGCAAACAGACAGGAATGGTAGTTAAGTGATCACAATTTGTCATGTTGAAAAATAATGCTGCCTTATCATAATTTGATCATCTGTAACGAAGCCCATATGGAACTTCTGGCATTTCCCTTCAACTGTAAACTGTCAGCCTCCTTTAAGCAAAGTCCTACATGGTCAAAGTGAAAAATATAAGGAATGGCAGGATAATGGAGGCTAAAATCTCCTTGTTTGAAACTCTGGAGACCCTGCCTCATTTATACTTGCTCGCTGTGCATCACAGCTTCGTTTTGAATCTTCATACCAAGTGTCAGCCCCCCGAGCACAGTTCAACACAGGAGCATTTGTCTGAAAAATGTTGAAGGTACAGAAACCCATCACTAGGCTTCTTTCCATCTGTTAGAAATTTGAGCCACATGCTGCCTGGGATAAAAGGAAACAAAGGAATCTCAGTTTCCTCTGCCCCTTAGATGTCACAACAGCATAAAGGGTTTCATTTGCCAGGCAACCAGCAGCTCCAGATGATCATTAAGCTTCACTTCTTCTCAGAACATGGTCACCTGCTTGGGACCATTGTCAGGCTCAGAAGAAAAACTGAGTTTGGATAATTCTTGAAGCTAGAATCTATCTTCCAATTTTCCTAGAAAGGAAAGTAAATTAGCAAGCAGGAAGAAATACTAACCCCAAATACTAAAAGCATTTTGTGGAACCTCAAAGTTTTCTAAGGAGACTGTAGTTCAAAATAAAAAAAGGAAAAAGGAAAAACATTCACAAAGGTCAAGGTTACCTAAGGAGGGTCAACAAATAAATATGGGTACAGGAAATTTTTACTTTTACTTTCCCTATTCCTACTCAATTTATATCAACAGCTAAGAATGCCTTCACACCTTTCACCTTCATGGCAAGAACAGGAAAAGAACACCAACGACGGAACCACAGGAAGTGCCAACTACTGAAAGCGCTCCAGAATCTGCTGTCCACGGTGAGTCTCTATTTCCCATCTCCACTGGAAATAACTTCACATTTGGTACAAGGGCTACTTCTGAGCACAGAGCTGCCACACAAGCAAGATTCGTTTGGGAATTAATGAAAGAGAAAAGAGAATGTCTGGAGGGAGCCGCTGTGACTAGTGACCAACCCCTACTTCTAGTATGACTCCTACTGGTTCAACCCCATAGCGCAGTCTAGTGGAGGAATCAGGGAATTGCCCATATGGTGGTATTTTCTTTCTTTTACGTGACTCACCACCCTGTGCGCTTTATAAAAGAGAGAAAATATAGAAGAGTGGAAAAAATACACCCATTGTGTTGTTATGGACAGACGATACCTATGAATAATTTGCAACTTTTTCATCTCATCTTTGGGTGGAAGAATGAATATGTGGACAGGCTGGTAGAGATCACTTTTGCCCACACAAGATTAGTCTGTGTGCTATTTTGAAAGCTGCTCTTCTCATTTGACATGACATTATCATCATTCTTACATGTCACATTCTATCTCTGGGTCATTCCTGTTTGTAGTGCCCATGTAATTGTGTATCATGTTGTTGTTATTGTTAGGTGCCTTTGAGTCGGGTCCAATTCATAGCAACCCTCATAGGGTTTTCAAGGGGTGATTGTTTTGGGGATTGCTTCTGGAGTGAGCTGCCATGTCCTTCTCCTGTTTCCTCTACTTGAAAAGTAAGGCAATTGTCAACTTCGTTTCCAGTGGTTTGGGAAAGGTGAGTGGAGAGTGTAGCAATGAAATGTTTCTCTGTTGCTTCTCTTTTTGGTGGCCCCATTACTTTGGGACTCTTTCTAAGGACCAAAAAGTTAGCTCACTCTTACACAAAGTCAACTTAGGTAGGACATGAAATGGAAAAATACATTTGCTGGGTCAAAGGGAGGGAAAGGGGAAGAGAGTGCTTTTAGGGCATGTCACATCAGCAAAGAGGATTCGTGGGTGATGTCTCTGACCCATCTGTTCCTCTATGCTGACAACGGCATTTCACATTTACTAGAGGAAACCATGTCTGTAGCCATAGCACCCTGGCATCCGAATCTGCCTGATCTTGGAAGCTAAGCAGGGTTGGGCCTGGTTAGTCCTTGGATGGGAGACTGCCTGAGAACACCAGGTGCTGCAGGCTGGGGAGAAGGACCCAGCAACTCACTCCAGAAACAATCTGCCATTGAAAACCCTATGAATACAAAGAACACTACAGGAAAAGTTTCTATCTTGAACAGAACTGGAACCCAAGGACATATAGAAAAATACTACCAAGTAAAAGATAGAGAAGACTTGGATGGGAAACTTAGATGGGAAGGGGGGGGAAGCATAGGGGAGGGTAAGGGGTAACCTATATGAATAATGTTTATCAAATTGCATATATGAAAATTGTCACAATGAAAAAAGCACGTCAAAATGAATCACATTATGATGTACATTAAAATTTTCTAATAAAAAAACCCCTATGAATAGTAGAAAAGCACTGATATAGTGCTGGGCATGGCACAGCATCAGGGAGTGTTTCATTCTGTTGTACATCAGGTTGTTATGAGTGGGACCTGACTCAATGACACCTGACAACAGCAACAGAGGAAAACCACTCAAAATTAATTTTAAAGAAATTGCCACAAACTACTCAAACTAATAACCCACAGTCTAGAATGTGTCTGTCATCTGTTTAGCAAAGGCCTCCTGATAGAGAACAGCTGTGGATGCTGCCAGAACCACGCTGCAGAGTTTCTAAGAATTGTGTGGCCTTACACGAAAAAAGAAAGAGGTCCCATCCTTTTCCCTGCATTTTTAGACTAATCTCTTTCCTGACTTTTTCCCCAACCCATTTTAATTATCATTCTCCTCTCTCCTTCCTATCTCAAAATTCTCTTTATTTTATTCATAATCCTTTTTATACCCTGGAATGGTTTTCTCAGTTCATTTCATTTCTTTTCTTTACTTTTTTTAATTGTTGGTATTTCCACTAGAATGAAAGCTTCTATGGCATGCACTGTTCTGTCTATGTTGGAATCTAAAATGTATATTTTGGGCATAAAGAAAGTATTCACATGTTTGTTGAATGAATAAACAAAAGTACTCCCCACTCCTATTTATTGCTTAACATCTGCTGATTGATTGACTCTCAGGCTGGAATTATAATCTAGTTGCCAGATGGCCACTCAGTAGCTTCAAATTGGGGCAAGTGCTGTAAGGAAATAAAGTGGTCTGTGATGCAGATATTCCACTAGACTCTCAACTCTGCCACAGAACAATCACAAGTGTTAGAATGGAGGAAAGTACACTCGGCTGCACAGCTAGGTAGCACTAGGGAGGGATGGGGACTTGGCTGAAGTGGAGAGGAGAGGCCCCATTTCTAGAGGGAACCACCACCTCATGTCCGATCTGGGAAAAAAGAACACACTTCCCCCTTTTCAGAAATGTCTAAAATGAGGAATTGTAGTGAAATATCATAGTTTAAAAATAACGTTATCTAAATGATTTTAAGTGAATGAACACAAGCTCAGAAAGAGAAACACCACATGTTCTCACTCATATGTGGGAGCTGAATCAAAATTATAAGAAGGAAAAAAATCCTATACAAAGGTCGGATCATAATAAAAGAAAAAAAAAGCTAAGAATGGTATTATTATAGGTGGTCTAGAAAATGTGTGTAATAGTTCTGACAAGGTAAAAAGAAAGTTCACTACAGGAAAAGTTTCTATCTTAAACAGAACTGGAACCCAAGGATATATAGAAAACTAATACCATAAAAAGACAAGTAAATGGTACAGAAGTCTTTGATGGTGGGGCGTGGGACGGGGGGAGGAAGCATACAAGAGGGTAAGGGGGAACCTATATGAATAATGTACAACAAAATGCATATATAGAAATGTTACAATGAAAAGCATGTCAGAATGAATCACATTAAAGTGTACATTAAAAATTTCCAATAAAAAAAATCTGCTTGGGGAAAATCACCTTCAAATAAAGTTTAACACTTCACACAGGGAAGAACAAAATAATATTTGATGTGCAAGGACATTTTAAGCAATATTCTAAAGCTAAAAAATAGGGCTGGGATTTAGCTCAGTTGGTAGAGCACTGCTCTGCAGTCTCTGAGGTCCCAAGTTCGATTCCCAGCACCGCAAAAATGGGAGAAGTACGTGGCAACCCACTCCTGAGGCAATCCTGAAACAATCTGCCATTGAAAACCCTATGAGGGTCGCTATGAGTCCGACATGACTCGACAATGCCTAACAACAACAACAACAAAGCTAAAAATAAAATTATAGATAAAAATCTACAAAAAAAATAACATTATCTCCGTTAATTTAAAATATAATCAATAAATTAAAATATCATTTAGAACACCGTTAAGTCAAATAAAAAATATTTGTTGCCTAGATGCGTTCCATAGGTAGCTGGATTTCAACCTATGGTCTAAATGCCTGGGTTGGTGTTTGCTGAAAGATCTGTTTCTTGGAAGGTGTGCCCTTCTTGTTAGGGAGCTAAGAGCCACATGTATAATTGTTTAGTAAACATTTGGAATGACAAGGGGGAATCAGGCATGCTTGCTGCAGGACTTAGCAGAGCCTTTGACAGGCTAGCATCTATTTTGAGTCTTCAGAAGACAGTGAAAGCAAACAATTTTCTGAAGTTATTTGATGGTAAAACCCTTTTTCTTGGCCTGTCCCATTGGACTGATGTTTTGCAGACCAGTTTTGGAAGGTACTAGGTTCAGAAATGGTAAGATATAGGCTGTTTCAAAGTTTCAAAGTGTTTCTTCTTCTTGAAATTCCAGGCCCAGTGGTTAAGTCTGAGGTTAATGGTGACAAATTCCAGCTCTGCTACTTTCTAGCCATGTAATCTTGTGCAAGTTACGTCCCCTTTCTGTGACTTAGTAAAATCTTCACAAATTAGCTATTATCATAACCTTTGAAGGAGAAAATTAGACTGGCCAAACCCAGAGGAAGGATCATATGAAACTATTTTGCAAATTCACTGCAAAACTTGATTCACTAGATTTCAACCAGGATCAGTACCACAGCATGCTAACACTGGAATTAAAAGTACCAAATAAATTGTACAAATGTATGACTCCACAGTCTATCCAAGTGAAAGTATATACAGGATACTTGTATTCTGAAATAAATTTCTATTTAAAGTTTTGTTAAGCAGAGCAGGTAATATTCTAATAGTACATCCTAATGTTCTTCAAAAAGTACCATGGCATATTAGTCCATGTTAGGCATTGGAAACACCCTGTTGCATAACAAACAGTCATATCTCTTGATGTCACGGTCTCAATGTATGAAAAGGGTTGTCATGAGAGAGTATGGCTTTTCAAACTTTAGGTTGTGACCATTAGTGGACTGAAAAGTAATTTAGTGAGTCAAAACCAGCATTAAAAAAAAAATCAAACTGTTAGGTAGGATCTGTTACAAAATGGCGCCTTCCTATAAGGTGGTGCCTTCTTCTACCCATTATGCCCCAGTTCTCAAAAAGCCTGCCAAAAAAGCTCACCAAAACCTAAGTCAAAATCTGCCCCAGCAACAGATGACTGCTTCCTTTTCTCTCTTCCAGCATATTAGAATGCTCCACGCATCTGCTTCCTACCTATGCCAACGTGACACATCATTCACCCCTTCCTCCTCCCACCTAGAGCCCATAAAAGCCTCACCCCTTCCTCTCCTGGCTGCTGCTCTCTACTTTGTTAGAGATAGCTCCAGCAGCTTCTCTGTAATAAAGGCCTGTTAGAGTTTACGGGTTTTCAGCTTCTTGCCTGACACATACAATAGAATACAAAAGAATAGGTAACACTAGCATGGGTTACATGCTGTCAGAAGAGTTATTTTGTGAATTCATTATTCCACATATATGATGGACATCAGGAGGTCAAGAAGTGAAGTCTGTTTTTTTGGTTGTTTTTTTTTGGGGGGGGGGTTTGTTGAGACAAAGTGGCTTCATGATCCTCTGGCCTCTATAAAGTCTATTTCTTATCATGGAGATCAAAGTCAAGTTAGAAGCCAGTGTGCTGAGTTGGTACAATGAAGAATCACTGGTGATGCTGTATAGATGCTAGCAGCTCCATTCACTTACTGATTTCCAGATACAAAGCTGAGTAGAAAAATATCTACCTTGTTATACTGTCATAAGGATCAAAGCAGATAGTATGTGCAAAATGCTTATTACACAGCCTAGAAATTAGGAGCTACTAAAAAGGAGGGCAATTATTACTACTTGACCTGACCATACACCTGTGAAGTGGTAGGATCTGGAGTCGCTCCAGTTGCTCTGGTTCCTCACATCTGCACATCACCTCCACTGCTGTAAACTTCTCCTATCAAGTGGCTCCCAGGCGAAATTCGCCAGAGTTCTGGTGCATAGCTGAAGACCTTGCTGACTTCTAACCTGCATAATTTCAGACAGGCTTTCTCTTTGCACTGACAAGGTCTTTGGGTGGATAGCTCTTTTTACCAGTCAAAATGGAAAGGCCTCATGGCCATAAGATACAAAACAAAACAAAACAAAACAGCACAACCAGTGTATAATTCACTTGGCCTTCCAATGTTGAAATTAGGCAATTTGTTAAGCTGGGCAGGGGAGGCGGAGGCAGGAGGATTGCCAGTTCAAGGCCAAAGGCAACCTGCATAACTTAGTGAGACCCTGACTCAAAAAAGTAAAGAAAATAGACTAGGGGTGCAGCCCAGTGGTAGAGCACTTGCAAAGTATGTGCAAGGCCCTCAGTTCAACTCCCAAGTACTGACAACAAAAAAGAAAAGAAATTAGGCAATTTGTTTTTTAGAATTTAATTGAGAATAACTTGGTATTCTCAACTTCATATGTCCTCAAATTAATATTATTCAATTTTGCATAAGTTGCACCCTTATTGTACAAATTTCAAATAATCTGTAAAGAGAATGTTCAGAGTGCAGACTTTGAAGATAGACAATTCCGGCTCTGCCACACGTTAGCTGTGTGACTTAGAGTAAGCAACCTTGTTTTTCTGAATCTTTGATTTCTTCATCTCTAAAATGGTGACACTACAAAAATTTTCTTGTAAGTTTTGATGGTTTAATGAGATGATTCCTTCAAAGTGATTTTATTGGAGAATTTGACTTAACATATAGCAGACAGAAAAATACAAGGGAGATCCATGCTGTCAGAAATCCCCAGAAACAGGGACATCTGGTCACTCCATGGAGACCTTGGCCCTTGAAAGTGAAGTAAGTTTTTGATGAATAGAGAAAAGGAGATGGAGGCAGAGCAAACACTGGAAAGTAGGTGGCATCTGCACATTTCCTCCAATGACCATGTAAGTAGAGAAATTCAAGGGGAGAGCGGGAAATACAGTGGAAAAACAGGCATAGGCACGGGCAGCAAGGCCCGTGATGCCAGACCCAGGAGCTGAGCTGCCAATGTGGGCATCTAAATCCCACAATGATTTTACAACTTTTGTACCCTTCCCCCAAAGCTAGACTTGGGCCGTTGGTTACACAGCCCTCAAATTCCATCCACTTGTGGTCTCTATGAAACTTCTGATTGAGAACTACAGAAATGAAAGTTTAAAAAGACTAAAATGGGAAGTAGTAGGCAGGGAGAAAAACCATCATACTAATAATTGTTGCTAGACGCCATTGACTCAGGTCTGACTCATAGAGACCCTCATAGGGTTTTCAATGGCTGATTGCCTCAGGATTGCTTCAGAAGCGAATTGTCATGTCTTTCTCCTGTTTTTGTGGTGCTGGGGATCAAACTCATGTCCTCAGAGAGTGTGGCACGGCACTCTACCAACTGAGCTAAACTCTAGCGCCATACTAATAATAGCCAGCTTTTTTCTTTTTCAAAACATAATTTCTGTGTGCTAAATACTTTACATGACTTGCTTAATTTTTACAAGTGTGAACAAAATGAAAATGAATTAAACTCCACCAATTATCCCCACTTTACCAATATGAAAATTAGGGCTCAGAGAGGTTAAGTAGCTTGACCAAGATGGTACAGCCAGTAGGTGACAGAGGCACAGTGAGAACCTAGGCTTCTTGACTGTAATGCTTATGCTTTAATTTACTATTTAATGTCATGCAGAAAAGGACCTGGTATTAAGACCTAGTTCTCTCATTTCAATTCTACCACTAAATAGCAAAAGCAGGCTCCAGTTACCATCAAGTGAGCTGAGGAATGCTATGGATTAAACCATTGGCAAGGTGTTGTTAGGTGGTGAATATTAGTTTGGGCATACTGAGGTTGAGGTACTCAGTGAATACACACATGGAGGTGTAGAAATTCAAACAGAGACACAGAAGAACCTGCTGGACAGTGATGTCTGGACTTCAGGTGTCAATCTAGGGTGAATGAGATAAATTTGGGACTTATCAGCAGATGGCTATCGTCAGACCCACGGGCCTGGATGAGACATTTCCAAAGAAGTAAGTATAATTAGTAGAAGATGTCCAAAATCGGGGCCCTGGAGAGTTCCAACATTTGGGTGATAGGATCAACAAGGAAAATAGAATAATAGTAGCCAGGGGGGTGGGGGCCTGGAAACCAAATGAGGATGAGCTTCAAGAGGGACCAGATTCCACTGAGATCAGATCTAGCTGGGTGAGCGCTGAGGCTTCTGGGATTTGGCAGCTGAAGCTGGGGGTGGGGGCAACATCATGGTGGCTTTCACCAAAGCCTGAACCGAGTATGTTCAAGGGAGACACGAGAAGAGGAAGTGAAAACGCAGAGTCCTGTTCTTCAGAGGGCAAAAGCACTCACAACTTCCCTTAACCAGCACTTGGCTCAGCCACTCTGCTCCTTGAAGGACTAGGAGGCGACATCTCTTTCATGCCTTGTACAACGTTGTCATTTAAATAGCAATGACAAGACTTAGCTAAATTTTTAAGAGAAGAGAAACATCCTCCTGAGTTTTTTTTGAAACTATACGTGGCAACTTGTTATGCACCCCCACTCCCACCACAAAGACACCTCTGAAAGTACCATGTGGATAACAAAAACTTAGTGTTTTCTTTTTTAACCAATAAAGGTCCAATTTCCACTGTATGATCATTTTGGGCCCTTATCCAGAAAGGAAGGCAGGTTACAATTTTGGGGGCACTCTGATGAGTCTCTTCAAATGTTTATCTTAGACCTCTATCTCAGTTGGGGAAAGAAAAGAAAATCCCCTCCCTGCCAACCCGCTGGTTTGTGTGAATCAACAGCTCAGTGAAACCTTTCAGGCATATAATTTATCTTTTCTTTGGCTTATGTACTAAATGCTTCATTTGTTCATGAATTCTGGCCTTGTTTTAATTATGCTATGCTCTGAATGTAGTTTTATGAGGCACAGAAATAAGATTGTCATTCTGAAAACACAGAAGATTTGTGTGTTTGCCCCAGAATGAAATGGTGGTATCTCGCTCCCAATTCACAGCTCTGGGGGTTTGTGGTTGGAATTCCAATCCAGTGAGGAGCAGCCAGTGACCGTGGGGGGCAGGGCTCCACTGTGGGGGGAGAGGGGAGAGGCAGCTGACATGGCTGAGCCAGGGCATAATTTACCCTAAGAATTCCGAATCAGTACATTGACAACCATCTGTGCATAATGGGGCACTCCCTCCAAGCAAACCACAGTCTGGGAAGTTTTATTCAGTTACTTTCTGAGGGCTTTTACTCTGTCAGGACATGTAGAGAACGATTCGTTTTTGTCTAAATACAGAAGTGTGAAGCCAAGGGCCAGATGAGAAACCTTTATACATCAGAAACCCACTTTGTTTTTGGTTAAAAAAAAATCCTTGCAGACATGAATTTGAATATGCACAAGTTCACAAGCTGAAGGAGAGATGGATGTCCCACATCTTATGTCTCATAGGTACGTAGTGCCGGGTGCACAATACTCAAAAATGGAAATCTGCAGCATAACAAAACCAGATGCAGATTTCACTGGTGGATCTGAGGGAGCTAGTTCATGTATCCAGAAAGGAAGACAGGTTACAATTTTGGGGAGATATAGATACCTATATCTCACCCTTTGGCTTGACTATATCAGATGCCTGCTATGTTCCCAACACAGCTCCATCTTCTTACTCCGATCTCATCTGGGAACCCATTCCATTGAAATTGAGGGGCTGTCCCTAAGAGGCGTTTTTATTGTTTGCTTTTTCCCCCTTCACTGGCTTTTCTTAGACTAAGCATGATCAGTTGTCAGGTGCTGAACTGGTTTACTTAGTTATGATAAGGATTTGACTAGGTCACTGGACACCATGCAAAGATGGGTAAAGTGCAGTCTTTCATTATATTCCCATAAATAACTCCATCTTTTCCTAACTAAGGCAATAGGTTAGCTTTGGATGCCCATGCGTAGCATCCAAAGAAATACGTGACCATCAAAAAGTCACCATGGCATAGTGGCTTTAGGAGCCCACGACCAGTAACGAAAACTGAAGACTTTCTCTTTTCAAGGAAAGGTAGTAAGCAGCTTCAGAAATTTTCATGAATATTGATGAACAGTTTCTAGCCCCCAGAAAAGCGGCTTTTGGGCTCCTGGCTTATGCATTTGATGGAATGTGGGTGGGGCTAATTCCCCTGTGTCTGGGCATCCCGGCAACAGTCTGCTCCCCCAGCAGAGGGGTGGGCCAGGCCTTGCAATCACAGGCTCATTTATTCTCCTTTCACTGGACACCAAACTCCAGGAAAGGAGAGATCCAAGCCTCACCTGTGCCTGCTCCAGTGTGGTACTCAGTAAAGGACAGATACCTGGATGCCTTCAAGACTGGCAGTGATTTACATAAAAACGATTCAGTTGGCTCTTTGAACTGGTACAGTTTGGGAAGAGGGCATTTGAAGGGAAAACAATTCATCTTCTGAAAGAAATTTTGAAAATAAGCTCTCTGCATCAAAATTTATAGAAACAGCAAGAATGCAGAAAACGGCTCACACAGGAGCCTTCTTATCTTTTCCCAATTTCAACTGTGCAGTTTTCAGCTGATACCTAATAACTACAGTATAATTCCAGATGCCCTCCAGGATGCATTAAACCCACTGTTCAAGCCCACACTCATTTTCATTAAGAAAAGTAAGGTGTCTATAGTGCTTAGAACAGAGCCTGGCACATTTTAAGTGGTCAACAAATGGCAGCCAGTGTTATTAGCATCTTGGAAGTACATTGTTACATTGTTAGGACAAATATCTTGACAGAAAGGATATACAACCATGATATAAAAAAAGCGAGCCACCTAATTTTTTCCTAGTTCTAAACTCAACTAGAGACACTTAAATTTAGTCCTGAATTTTGAAAAATATTGTCATCAAAGACTGTTAGCCAAGGAAACAGTATCTTAAAAAATACAATGTATCATTTTTTATTTCCTTCTACATTGACAGAGTTCTTTTCCTGGCTGGAATACAAACAAGCTCTCCAGGTTAAATACTTTTTTTTTTTTTTTTTTTAAATGTCAAAACCAAACCCAAACAAAAAACCTCTTGCCTTTCTTTGCCCAGGAAACAAAGTCACTGATTTACATATCTCCTTTAAAAAAAAAAATCTACTTTTTACCAAAGTGTATTCTCTATTCTTGGAAAATAATTAGTACATAAAATAGTCTGCCCAGAGCATAAGCCTGTCCCTTCGTGCAAAAGATAGTTGAAGATGAATCCCCGCTCCTAGGAGAGAGGAATGAAATGTGCCCAACTAAAGCCTGTAACCATACAGTATGTCAAACAGGCTACTAAGTGGGGGCGGGTATTCACGTCTTTCAGGAATGATTTTTATCCTACTAATGTCTTGCTGTCCAGACTCCACTGACCATAAACGCACCCTCTGCCTTTGATAAATGGGAGGGTGAATTTGTTCAGTGTAACTCACCTCCTCTTTTCTTTTACATAAAGCAGATGTCCCAGCTGTTGTTGCTCTTCTAACAGATGTTTCTGCCCACAGAAACATTAGAGAGACGCTACGCTGCAATGTGCCATTTGTTCTAGAAGGATCACCGGCTTTATACCTTGTCTAGGATCTTGGTGACCCTAAGGTGACAAATGTGCAGTAGCCTCACCGCATCCGTGCCCCCCGCCCCCAGCTTGCACTGGAGATGAAATGCAGAGTCTCTCTGCACACTTACCTCCCCTGCAGGGACACCATGGGGCTGCCCCGACAGCCCACCGGCCTCCTTGGCTTCGCCTTGATGCTCTGCCCTGCTGACTTCCTGCTGGCTGCCAATTGGTGTCTTTTCCCGTCCCTTGTCCAGTTTGAACAATTTGTCGAAAAAGCTGGAGTCCGTGGGCCTGGACGGGGCTGCTGCTGCTACCTCAGGTGGCAGAGGCCCTGGCGCGCAGGTGGCAGAGGGGGCCGCGTCCCCGGCCAGGGTCTGCGCTGGGGTTTTATCTGCCTCTGGCCCGGGTGCAGCTGCCACCGGAAGGGCCATGCGCTCACTCGGCGCTTTGTTTCCCTGAGCTGCGCTGGAGCTGACATCAAGGCTCGCTGGTGCAGTGGATGAATCCACGCCTTGGTCCCCGGGACGCCCTGGTACAGGCCGAGAGAGTGTCAAGAAAAAACGCGATTTAGCAGCTGGTGCCTCGGCTTTGGCCTCCTTCCCAAGATTCTTTCCGCTGGCTTCGGTCACAGCGCTGATCTCCATTGTCTTGGGGGAAGAAGTAGTCACATTATCCTTCGGGAGACTTATCCCCAGATCCACTGTAAACACAAACATCAGCAGCAATTATTCAACAAGTTGGGAAACTCGGGGATGAATAATGGACTCTGAACTCTTGATACACAAAGGCCCTGGGGTAGACCAGGGCTGTGTCCTGGAGCAGTGTGCTGCAGAGCAGAGGTCAGCCACCAAGACATCCGCTGACCCCGCTCTTCTGGGGAGAGGGGACAGGAGCTGGTGAGGAGGGAGAGCCAATTGTTGGAAAGTCACTGGCTGCCAGGGATTGCGTGGGTGACGTTCAGCATGAACTGTCCTCTTTTCTCTCTCCAGGAAGCGGTGAGAAACATATTGCCATGACTGCCACCAGTAGAGACTGCAGTGGTTAAAAGCTTGGGCACCAGGGCTAGGGCAAGGCCCTCCAACCTCCGCACTACAGACATTTGTGCTGGGACCACCCTTTATTATAGGCACCAGCCTGGGCACCCTGGCCTCTACCTACTGGAGACCCTTAGCATCCCCTCCTTGTGACTACCAGGCATCTTCAGACACTGCCACATGTCCCCTGAGGGAACAAATTGCTGCCTATGAGAACCACTGAGCTAGAACCATTTATTTGAATCTAAGTTATTTAATGTTTTAATAATGATCTGCCTCAACCTTCTGGTAAACTGAGGCAAATAATTGGACCTACCTCATAATTTTGTTACGAAGAATACATGAGTTAATATACTTAAAGTACATAGAACCACACCTGGAATATCTTGTTGTTAGGTGTCATCGAGTCGGGTCTGACTCATAGTGACACCCCTAGGGTTTTCGTCGGCTGACTGATTCAGGATTGCTTCTGGAGCGGATTGCCTCGTCCTTCTCTGGTACTAAGTGTTTAATAAATGTCACAAATGTTAGTTGTTATCGTAACTCATGGGTGAGAAAACAGATATCCAGAGAGGTCAGGCCACTAATCCATGGCAGCCCAGTAAGCTGATAAGTGGCCAAGTATGGTCTAGGCAGAAAACAACTCTTAAGATGATATACTCTTAATATTACTGTAAGATGTTAGGCGGGTGCAGGGCTTCTCCCCTCCTAGAGAACCACTGGGAGACTCCTGGAGAGGCACCCCATGCCCCACAGAGCCCTAGGCACACACCAGGCTGGAGTCTCTGGTGCCTCCAGGTGTGAGGCTCCATGTGTCCCATGGTGGGGCTTTGCCACATCCTGGTTACCTTGGAGACCCAGGTCCTTGTTCTGGGCCGCTAAACACTGCCTTGCTTTTGTTCTGTTAGGCAGGACCTGTTACAAAATGGCTCCTGCGTATAAGGTGGTACCTCCTACCCACTGTCCCCCAGTCCTCAAAAGCCTGCGGAAGAGCCCACCAAAACTTGACTCTTCTAGCCTATCAGAATCCTCCACGCACCCGCTTCCTGCCTATCAATACGTGACCTGTCAATTGCCCCTTCCCCCTCCCACCTGGAGCCCATAAAGCCTCACCCCTTCCTCCCCCAGCGGCTGTTCTCTCCTTTGCTAGAGACAGCTCCAGCAGCTTCTCCCAATAAAGGTCCATTGAGTTTACAGGTTTTCAGCTCTTTACCTAACATAAGACTTAATTAGCATAAGTGGTTACATGTTCTGAAGATTAAAAAAGTGATACCCAGAAACTCCACACTTTGAAATCTTGAAGAGCAGGTGTCAGTCCAAGAAGGCAAATTGGACCTCAGACCTTTGTGTAATTAGAGAAGCAGGATCAGCTGGTCAACCCTGTATGTTTGGATGCTGACTCCTCCTCCTCCCTGCAGCAACCCTTTCCAACATCCACATATTTCTGCAGCTTTAACCTAATTGAATTGTCTCCTTCCCTAGGTCCTGTTTGTTTGGTTTTTTTGTTTGTTTGTTTTTGTTTGTTTGGTTGGTTGGTTGGTTTTTGGTTTTGTTTTTTGTTTTTTTTCTTAACAAAGCCATACATTACTCAGTGCAGAAAAAATACCAAGAACTTTGGAATCACAACTGAAGATCGAGATCCTCTACTGAGAAGCTATATGATCTTAGTCAAGACTCTAAAAATCTTTGTACAATGGGAGAATGGGTCGCTCCTTTGCAGGGGCAGTATAATGCATCAGGGGAACCCTCATGGATACAATCTGGCACGATATCTTTTCTATCCTTTTCCATCATAGGTGCTTAATAATTGACAGATATTATGATTATTTTTACGATTTCTCGCCTGTCTTTGGCAACATTGAAGTTTGCTTAATACGCTTGCAGTCAGACATTTCTTAATATCTGTTTGCAGAAAGACAGAAAGAGAAAGGGGGAGACTGAGATTTCTTTGTTCTGCTTATATTGCACATTAACATTTGGTGATAAATACACACACCTACACACTCACACATTCCTTAGCAGTTGGTTTGGTGAGACTCTAATATCTCAGAGTCTAGAGTTAGGAACAAGCATCAGAGAGAGCTGGGTTCTCATTCAGAAAGGTGGTGTCCTTAATAAACACATAGGCACAGAGAAGTGGTACAAGGCCAGCGGTGCGGGTGCAGAGTTCTCTCCAAAACTGCCAGGCGATCCCCCTGCCTGTGCATTGGCTATGTCTTCCAGCTCCTCTTCACCTTTTTCCTGTGGCCCAGGAATCCATAATGGATGGATTTATTCTAACAGAGGGAAGGAGAGAGACGGGATTTAAAGACGTGAGAGAGCTTTTCCAGTGTACCAAGCGAGCAGTGAGGCAGTTAGAGTATCAGGGTGAATATAAATGAATTGTGGGCAGGGTCCATGACAGGAGGACAGGAAACCATTGACAAAAAGGGTGAGGCAGAGATGCAGAACAAGGAAAGGCTACTCAGAATGCCAAGAGCATCAACTGATTGCTTTCCATTTTCTTCTCTCCTTACCCTCTGGCTGCGAACCAAAGGAGCTAGCAGTAACTAAGTGTTATAGCCACAGAAAAAGTCTGTGGCCAGTGGGGGTATGTGGAGGGGTGGGGGGAGACCAATTTCCTATGGATAAACATTTTGTTTTGTGGTACCGGGGGTTGAACCCAGAGCCTCACACTGTCATGCTTTGCAAGTGCTGTACCACTGAGCTGCAACCTCAGCCCCTTTTTTTTCTTTTTTTCTTTTTTTTTTTTTTTACTTTTTTGAGACAGGATCTTGCTAAATTACACAGACTGCCTCTGGTCTCGACCTTGTGATCCTCCTGTCTCCGCCTCCCAAGTCGCTGGGATTACAGGCGTGTGTCACCGTGCCCAGCTTGGATACTTTTTTTGTTTTTAAGTCAGCATATTGCTTTCAAAAAGGAGAATTTCCATGTATTTGGACTATACTTCAAAACATTTAGAGATGATAGAAGATGGAAGCAATAGCTCTTGCTATGAGGGATTAGGTAAAGTGTTCTCAATAATACATAAGGATTTAGAGTTCTTAGCGGGTTCATCCCATCACAGCTGAAGCTCTTCACCCCGTACTTGGGTGGTTCAAACCCAAGCCTATCACTCTATCACTGGGGCTTCTGTTACCCTAAGTTGCTCACTTCCCAGGTGGGCACATGACCCAAGCTATACTAATCAAAACAACTCCTGGGACTTTTGATAAGCCTATTAGAACAGAGGGGCTGGGCAGTTGTTAGAGCGCTGCTCTGCAGTCTCTGAGGTCCCAGGTTCGATTCCCAGCACATCAAAAATGGGAGAAAGATGTGGCAGCCCACTCCCAAGGCAATCCCAAAACAATCAGCTATTGAGAACCCTATGAGGGTCACTATGAGATGGACACAACTCCAAGGCACCTAACAACAACAACACTAGAACAGAATTGCATCCTTTGAGCTTGGGCTGGCAAACCCTTGGGGGAAATCTGGAGGTAATCTGGAAGTGGTAGTGGCTTTAGCTACCACACTGGGGATGAAAGCAGAGCCAAGAGATCCAGGAAGTAGAAGCCCAATGATATCATCTGGACATCTGGATCCAGCTATGCCTGAAACTGATTTAGCATTACCTAAGCCAATAATTAAACCTCTCTCCCCTTATGCTACTTTAAATCAAGCATAGGCTCACTGAGTTGGAGGGAATTTCAGGGAGGTGGTCAGTACCTGCTTCACTCTTTGTGGAGTGAAAAGGAATCAATCCTCCCCAAGGGAAGCTGTCTTTAGACTCCAAAGTCTGTCTAGCAGGCATTTAGGATTTGAGACAAAAAAGCAAAGAGAACAACATAGAGATGTGAGCTCTAAGTAATGGGGTAGAAAGAAAAACACCCACCAACATTTTCTCTTCTTTATAAAAGTAGCAGGGAAAGATCCACTTGGGAAAAAGAGATCACAGTCATCTGAGACGTTAGATAAACACTAAAAGCAGATAAAATATGTCCTAAAACAAACACACACAGGCACACAACCCATCTGTGTGAGCTGATTAGGAAAAAAAGCCACTGGAATCACAAAGGTGGGGGTTGTTTTCATGCCTCACTCACATTATCATGGAAAGAATCAAAAGTACCTTCCAGAATTCCAGGAATCAGCTTTCAGTTCCTATGAAGATTCTTGGGGAAAGCCCATCCTCCATCTGGTTTCAATAAAAAGTATTCTTATAAAGCAAACAGATGATGATGGATCAAAGCGATTTTATGTTTCATAGAAAAAAAAGTGCAAGGGAGATAAAAAGAAATCAAGTAACAATAGGAATGGCAGCTCCCAAATATTTAGAAGATAAAGTTCTAAAAAACCATCTCTTTATTATAGAAAAGATATTTTGTATCATGCATTTGTTTTTAAAAGAAAGTAATTCTTTCTAGATGTGTGGCTGAGAACCTCTTTCTAGGAGCATCTTCATGGGATTGTTAAAAATTTAAGATTGTATCAAGTGTGGTGGTGCAGAATGGACCAGGTGGGGTGGCTCATGCCTGTGATCCCAGCAACTTAGGAGGCAGAGGCAGGAAGATTGCAAGTTCAAGACCAGAGGCAACCTGTGTAATTTAGTGAGACCTTGTCTTAAGATAAAAATAACAAAATAAAACAGGAAAGGGGCTGGGGATGTAGCTCAGTGGTAGAGCACTTGCAATATATGCATGAGGCCCTGGGTTCAGCTCCTCAGTACTGCAAGTACAAAATGTAGATTGTGGATCAGAGGGACGTGGCTTTGACTCTTCACCCCTCACTTATTAGCTAGTAAGTTGCTTCATATCCTTATGCCTCAGTGATCTAATAAAAATGGACATGAAAATAACAATGTCTTCCTCAAAGGGTGATTGTGAGGACGAAGTGAGAGATCTCCTGTAAAGTGTTTAACGCACACCACCGATGGTATGGGAGAAGGACCTGGCAACCCACTCCCAAAGATCAATCCGCCATTGAAAACCCTATGAACAGCATAGAAGCACTGACAATAGTGTTTCTCATGTTGTACACAGGGTTGCTATGAGTAGGATACCGACTCGATGGCACCTAACAACAACAACAACAGATGGTACAGGGACTAGGGGTTAGCTCAGTTGGTACAGGGCTTGCTCTGAGCACTCTAGGTTCAATTCCCAGCCCTGCAAAAATGGGTGACCTGGCAACCTACTCCTGAAACATTCATCCATGGAAAACCTAAATAGTAGAAAAGCACTGACATAGTGCCAGGCATGGCCTTGTGTCTGGGAGTGTTTTATTCTGTTGTCCGTAGGGTCCCTATGAGTCAGACCCCACTCAATGGCACCTAACAACAATAATAGAGGGCAGACACTCATTAAACAGTAGTTTTCTTGGTTTTATTTATATACAGAACCATAATGAATAGTATACTTCTAAGTAGAGGCCAGAAAGAAAGGAATTATTCCAGTGGATTAACCTGCAAACGATGTTCTTCAAAGACTTTGGGGACAACAAGATATGAATCAGCTTCTCCTCAGAAATGTAAGAATCTAATACAGCCAAGTTGCAGGAATATTTGTCATTTTCTGGGCACATGTCTTCTTAGTCAAAACAACATCTTAGAGTTCTGATCATATATTCACACACACACGTTTGTCTTATAGTATTCAGAACTTCTGATGAAGGGTTACTATTTTTTTTTTTCATCTTTTTTATGTGCCAAAGCTAAAATTTCCACTTGATAGAAATGTGAAACTAATAGCTAAGGTTCATGGACCGTTTCTTTGTGCCAGCCTCGTGCCATATCCCATGTGTAACGTGAGGCATTTCACTGAAGTCCTGCACAACTTCTGCAAGTTAGGTACTTAAATCACTCCCGTTTTACAGGTGGGAAAACCAAGGCTCTGATAAGCCAAGTTACTTATTTAGTATCGCCCAGCTCAATAAGGAGTGACATCAGGGTTTGAACCCATTTTCACCTAATTCCAAAGTTCAAATTCCTAATGACACACCATAATAGAAGCAAGAGCACAAGAGAAAGGAGGGGAAAAGAATGAAATAGCCAAAGATTGGTTAATAGAATTAGTGAATTTCCAAGGAAACACTATTATATAAGCTGTGAGTGGGGGCTATGTTTTTTTCACATGTGGGAAACATTGGTATGTAATTTTTGTTTTAAAGAATGATCATATCATCCACCTGCATAAAACCATACAAAGAAGACTTCACTGGGTTGAAAATCGAGTCCAGGGTCTTTTTATTTTTTTGTGTGAAACTAGGGGTCAAACCCAGGGCCTCACACATGCTTTGCAAGAGCTCTACCACTGGGCTGCACTCCTGGACCAATTTTTAAGGTTTTTCTTTTGAGACAGGATCTCACTAATTACACAGGCCTTGAACTGGCAATCCCCCTGCCTCCGCCTCCCTAGTCACTGAGATCACAGACATGCGCCACCACACCCAGCCGACTCCACACTCTATTCTCTGGACCCTGCCCTCTAGAACCTCAGCTCACAGCGTGGTCTTCCTCATACTTCTCCATACACCAACCATGATCTCTTTGTCTTACTTTACTTGTTCTTTCTACCGAGGAATGCTCTCCCCTCAGATCTTTCTGTGGCTCTCTGTTTTCAGTCTGGCCACAGGTTGGTGTATGCCTTTCTTGCCAACCCTGTCCAAGTAACCTTGCCTCGCTCACTCCCTGGAGAGGGTAGAGCATCATCACTCGCTGAAATCTCAGTACAGAGGTTCCCCTTGCAGTTTTGATTTTCAGTTTCAGTTACCTGTGGTCAGTTGCAGTCCAAAAATATTACTCCAGCATAGTGCAATGAGGATGCAGATAATTTAAGAAAAAACCTCCACATGTCTGTCAGCTTGCTGTGCTATGGAAGCTTGCATGTTGCTCTGATGCTGAAAACTATATCACCAGTATTTCAGATACCAGCAGAGCCACTCATGGTGGACAGGTTTCAGCTGAGCTTCCAGACTAAGACAGACTAGGGAGAAGGACCCGAGAGCCTACTCCTGAAACAATTAGCCATTGAAAACCCTAATGAATAGCAGACAGGCACTGTCAAGTATAGTGCTGGAAAATGGGCCCAAAATGCTGGAAGGCATTCAAGAAACAACTGGGAAGAGTTGCCTTAATAATGGTCAACCTTAATGATGGGAATAGAGTAAAGCTCCTGGGACCTCCTTTTGCTGATGGGCTATGACTCAAAATGAGAAGAAACAGTGGTTACAACAACGGGCTTAAACATAAAAAGATCATGTGCATGGCATAGTGCTGGGCAGTGTGTTGTTTTGCTGGACATAGGGTCACTGTGAGTCAGATCCAACTCAACAGCCCCTAACAAGAACAAGAACAGGAACAAGGATGGACCACATTGACATAACTTTTTAACAGTACAGCATATTGTTATACTTGTTTTAATTTTAGTTATTGTTAACCTCTTACTGTGCCTAACCTGTCAAATAAACTTTATCATGGAAATATATATATATATATATTCCCATGTATATATGTATATGTATGTATATATATGTATGTATGTGTATATATCTGGGCCGGGATTTAGCTCAGTTGGTAGAGCACTGTGCTGCAGTCTCTGAGGTCCCGAGTTCAATTCCCAACATCACAAAAATGGGAGAAGGACCTGGCAATCCACTCCCAAGGCAATCCCAGACCAGTGTGCCATTGAAAACCCTATGAGGGTCGCTATGAGTCGGATACCGACTCGAAGGCACCTAACAACAACAACAATGTGTATATAACAATGTGAACCGTATTCACAAACAAAGCACGTGTGTGTGTGTGTGTGTGTGTGTGTGTGTATGAAGCATAGTGTATGTATAATGTTTGGTACTATCAATGGTTTCAGGCAGCCACCAGGGGTCACAGGTATGTCTGCCATAAATAAGGGGGCATGGCTGAAATTCCTTATTTCCTTGCTTCTTCCTCGTTAGATGTAAGCCCCCAAGTAGACAGGGACTTGGAGTGTTCTGATTACAGCCAGTGTTTCCAGCAGTGCTTAGCAGTAGAGTTAAGTCAGGTAATGTAGGTAAGGCAGCAAGCAGGGAGCTGGGGCACAGCCTGCAAAGGACCATCACGGTCACAGTGGCTGCACACTGCCATCCTGGTGGCAAGGATTCCACTGAAGATGGAGTTCTTTCTTTCTGCGAACTTATTACCCAAATCCTCCTGGCTCTGAAGGTGAGGAGGGAAGCAGAAACTTCTTCTCATAACCGTATTCACAAACAAAGCATCTGCTTACTCCCCACTCAAATATACATTCCATGCAGCCCTGTCCTGTGTGTGAATATCCTGATCTAACAGGATAAAGGATAAAGTGGGCAAGTGGCGCTCCCTCATTGTAAAGGGAAACTGCAAATATCAGAACAGGTACAGGAGGTTGTAGAACTGTGAATTTGCTCAGATCAGGTAGATAGCTGACACTGGGCCAGAAGCTGGCAACACTAAAGCAGTTCACGAAAGGCAAAGGGAAGTGGACAATGTGACGCATTCTTTGAAAGAGACTTCTATTTAAATATCAAAGGCTTAAGAGGAGCCCTTGGGAAAACCAGTGAAGACCTCAAAAAGTTTCCAAACTGTGGTCATGTTGCTGGAGTCAAGTGACACTTCAAACAACTGTGGCTTTCTGTGTTGTGCAGACATATTTGTTGTTTTAAGGTCTTGCAGTCAGGATTCATGGGCAGATTCTTAGGGCTTAGAGGAAGATATTAGATTTGGAAATTGCACTCACTGATTGCATTTTATGGTAGAAAGCCAGGAAGTCTTAACTAAGAACTTCTAGCATAAAGAAAAGAATGGGTTTGAGGGCATGAGAGAATATTCTTGGTTGTCAGCTTAATAAAACACATCTGCACAATTAGTAATGAAAATTCTGAACCCAAATGGAACATGAGCAGAGAATAACTGTTAACCTCATGCTGCCCAGACAGCATCCTCTAAGGGAGCAGTGATTATCAGCCGCTGTGGGGAAAGCCCATGCCAACTGTATGCATGGTTGCCACTCCCATCTTTGCTCACATACTCCCTACTGTTCATATGCCTCCAAAATCTGGAAAATACTAAGTTAATTCAAGTGCAAAGCCAGCAACTGCTTCAATAGGCACAAAGATTGTCACTCAAAGACAATTTGCTCTTGTGGGTTTTTTTCCTAAATTGGATAATAACACACATTTAACGTGTTTAGGGCTGGGATTTAGCTCAGTTGGTAGAGCGCTGTGCTACAGTCTCTGAGGTCCCGAGTTCAACTCCCAGCACCGCAAAAAATGGGAGAAGGACCTGGCAATCCACTCCCAAGGCAATCCCGAAACAGTCAGCCATTGAAAACCCTATAAGGGTCACGATGAGTCAGATACGGATTCGACAAGGGCTGGGATTTAGCTCAGTTGGTAGAGTGCTGTGCTGCAGTCTCTGAGGACCTGAGTTCAATTCCCAGCACCACAAAAATGGGAGAAGGGCCTGGCAATCCACTCCCAAGGCAATCCCGAAACAGTCAGCCATTGAAAACCCTAAGAGGGTTGCTATGAGTCGGATACCGACTCGACGGCACCCAACAACAACAACATGTGTTTACTACCACAAATGATTAATCTGTTACCACTTTTCATTCCTTGTCTGTACTTTCTGCTCTTATCACAAAATAAATAACATCTGTAACCTGATGTGACTCATCAAGCTTTTTTGGTGGGGGGACTCGGAGAGGTGTGACAAAGTCTTGCTCTGCAGTGTGGACTGTTTTCAAACTTGTAATTCTCCTGCCTGTTCCTCCAGAGTGCTAGGGTTACAGGCATGTGCTACCGTGGTTTACCAAACTTTGTGCATACAAACACATAATAGCATCCCAGATACTCATATATGGTGTTTGTATTTGTTGTTGTAAGTTTTTATAAAAATTAGATTATATTAGAAGTATTTTTGATTGCCTTTATGCATCATAATTGTCCCTCTTAGTCAATATATCCAAATATGCTTTCTCTTTTATGTTGTTGTTGTTAGGTGCCATCTAGTCAGTATCTGACTCATAGCGACCCTATGTACAACAGGCAAAACACTATTGTCAATGCTTCTCTGCTATTCATATGGTTTTCAATGGCAGATTGATTTTTGGGAGTGGGTTTCCAGGTCCATCTCCCAAGCCTACAGAACCTGGTGTTCCCCGGCGGTCTCCCATCCAAGTACTAACCAGGCCCAACCCTGCTTAGCTTCCGAGATCTGACGGGATGGGATGCTACAGTGCTGTGGTCGCAGGCTTCTCTTTTATACAATATGTATATTATTCCTTATCTCTGCATCTCTTTTATAAGAGCTGTATACTGTTCCTTAGTCTGGATCCAGCAAAAGATATTAAAATGATTGCCTAATCCCTGAATATTCTGGTAGTTTCCATATTATTTCTTCCATTTCCACTCTAAATAATGTTGGAATAAATGTCCATGATCCAAAGTCCTAAGGCAGCTGTGCACATGGCACGCCTGTAATCCCAGTGGCTCTGGAGGTAGATCCAGGAGGATCGTGTGAGTTCCAGGCCAGAGGCAGCCTGCCTAACATGGTGAGACCCTGCTTTTGGCATTATCCGTGACACCTTACTCAAGCATCTGTATTGGTGAATGCTTCCACCCTCATTCATTATATGATCAGCAGAAGCACTTTATTCAAGTAGAAATCTTCAATTCAATAAAATGATTTCATATATATACAAAGGGTATCAAAATATATACATATTTTGTTGTTGTTAGGGGACATCAAGTGAGGTCCGACTCATAGTGACCCTCATAATGTTCTCAATGGTTGATTGTTTTGGGGTTGTTTCAAGAGTGAGCTGCACGTCCACCTCCCATTTTTGAGGTGCTGGAGATTGAACTTAGGGTGTCAGCACAGAGCAGCACTCTACCAACTGAGCTAAACCCCAGCCCTTACACACATTTTCGGTACTAAAATTATAATACTCAATATACACCCAAAACAAAAGATGAATATAAGTCATGTTTGCCTTCTGCAATTACACGAGGTGCTCAGAGTAGTTACCATCCTAATTCAATTCAACCTCGAAAAGTAATACGTCGATGACATCTCTGAAAACGTGTACATTTTTTGACTCCCCTGGTGTATACATCTAAGAAAACAAAAGTAGACAATTTCTCTTTTTAAAAATAATTAACTAGGGACAAAAAGGAAGATATTAATTTTGGAAACTTCTTATCCAGGTAAAACAGAGACACACTTCAGTTTCTGAAAAACGATGTGTTCTGGCAGATAAATCATGGGTTAGTCTCTGCATCCGTTAGCAGTAAAGACTGGGCAATTTGTTTTCAAAAGAGGGACTAATGTGATAAACGCAATAAATGTGCTTTAAAGGAATAAAAGAAAGAAAAACGAGGCACTTTTCTTTGACCAAAGATCTGTGATGTTTTAGGCATAAATTCTCAGGTGGGAACATCCAGTCACGAAATGTGTCAGAGACAGCCAGCAGCAGGGCCAGCAAGGCCATAGATTTTGCTTGCCATTTGCCTCACTTTCTTTATTTCATCCCATGCCCCCTGTGCCACAGCTGTCCTTATAGTTCCCTCATGAAGTTAGAACTGTGTCATCATTTCCATTTTACAGATGAATCTCAAACAGTACCAATTCCTTGCTAATGTTACACAGCTTGTTGTTGTTGTTGTTAGGTGCCGTTGAGTCGGTATCCCACTCATAGCCACCCTCATAGGGTTTTCAATGGCTGACTGTTTTGGGATTGCCTTGGGAGTGGATTGCCAGGTCCTTCTCCCATTTTTGCGGTGCTGGGAATTGAACTCAGGACCTCAGAGACTGTAGCACAGCGCTCTATCCACTGAGCTAAATCCCAGCCCAAGGTTACACAGCTAGGGAGCAGCAAAGCCTGGATGATGCCCCCCTCTATTAGACTCCAATGCCTGAGGGCACTCTGTGCCAAATGACCACAACTTTTGTGTCTTCACACAGCACAAATATATTATGTTACCATTCTGAAGGTCTTAAGTCAAAAACCGGTCAGCTTCCGGAAGTTCAAGGCATCTCATCTTCTGTGTGTGCGTGAAGCGGGGGTTGAAGCCAGGGCTTTATCATGCTAGGCAAGGGCCCCCCACTGAGCTGTCCCCAGCCCCAGATGTACCTTTTAAAAGCACATTTTATTGTTGAAGAACAGAATGATGATTAAATCACAGCAGCACTCTCTACACTTTCCCAGGGCGTGGGTTTATGCTCATCCTCGCCCTATCTCTGCTTAAGGGAGAGGTATCGTGACTTAGTGAAAAAACAAACTCGAAAATGATCTTCCACTGTGGTTAAAAGCCTTCTCAAGGCATTTTCTTCCCAGAATCTCGAGGAAGGTGTTATTCCTTCTTTGCACTTTCAGATGACACAAGTAACCTGTGGCTGTCACTTTCCTACCTCACAGGTAGAAAGTGAATGGTGAATGTCAGTGGGGGCCACGGCATTTCCGTGGCTGTCATCTCACTACGCGGACTGTCATCTTGTCCTTTGAGGATGATTAATTACGTCTGGCCTGCAGGAGGAGAGAGGAGCTGCATGTTCTGGCCCTTCTAACTCTGTGATCTCTGGGCCACTGGAGATTTCTACTTTCCCTCGTTAGTTGGCCAAAGTCTGCGTGTGAACAGACAACCAGGAAGGAACCCTGTGCTCAGCACAGGTGATAAGCGCCACTGTGGGCCAAAGTTCACCTCAAAGATGCTCTGAATCAATGAGATGAGGCAGGTAAGAGTACCACACATGTCTCCCCCATGACACGCTCCACTTCCCACGGCAGGGAGCTGTAGAGCAGGGATTTCAGTGAGGTCTGCTGACTCACAATGCCAAACCCCCGGGCTTCTGACTCCATTGCTTCTGTCTGATGTGCTGCAAATCCTTGGTGTCTCCCAGCTGTCATGGGCCCCCAGTGGAGGTGAGGGCTGCTGTCAGTTGAACTACATCCCCCAAAATGGTGAAGTCCTAACCTTTGTGAATGTGATCTCATTCGGAAATAGGTTCTTTGTAGATGATCAAGATGAGGTCATGAGAGGGAGCCCTAATCCAATATGACTTTTCCTGCATAACAAGAGGGAATTGAGACACAGAGACAGACCTGCACAGACAGCAGATGCCGTGAAGACACAGCCAGCAACGAGGCCCAGAACAGGTCCCTGCCCCACCTGGCCTTCCTGTCCACACCTGGATGCTGACCTTCTGGCTCCAGCACAGAGGAGCAATCAGCTTCCATTCTTTAAGGCTCCCAGTCTATGGTGCGTTGTTCCCTGTGCCCCAGGAGGTGGACACCAGTGAGCTTTCAAAGTGAGCCTGTCACCTCACTCCTCCATTCTGTTTGCCATGACCAGGACCAGAGACCCTCCTGCCACCCTGGGGGAGGAGCCCACCCAGCGTGCCACTGACCTTCATCGTAGTGTTGAACCTTGTGGGTTGACGCAATCACCGAGACCCCGTTCTGATCACACTTGCTGTCCGGCGACACCTGGAACAGGACAGGTGGCATGACTGGCCAAGTCTTGGAGAAAAATTGAAAGAACTCAAAGAAGAGCCTCAAGGCTACAAGGAGGCATTGTGAAATGCACCTTACCTTAAAGATGGTGTTCCTAGGAACTACCCAGCTTTCTACCCTGCCTCAGACTAACAGAAGAACCCACTTCAGGGCTGCGTTCCTCCATCATAAGAGCACTCCACGGTTTATGCTTCACACCACGATCCTCATGGCCACAGGCCGGCCTGGTCCCCTTGGTATAGACGAGACACAGACTCAAAAGGGACCTTTGTCTAATCAAGAGTGGAACACGAATTTAACATGCGGATTCCACAGGCTGTGGGCTTAACTGCACCCAACCGTCTTGCCCACATGAACACAACCCTCAGCCACACCGTTAGCCAACAACCTTGTCACATCCAGGAAGCTCAGGAAGCTCATGGTGTGGGAGCACACCGGTGTCCCTGCTCCACACCATCCCAAGGTCATTGCTGCAGCCTCCCTTCTGCCTTTAGGGCACTGTCCTGACTTTTACTCTTTTGTTGCTTATTCTGGATACACACACACACACACACACACACACACACACACACACACACGTATATATATGTGTATGTATGTATATATATCCATATGTATATGTGTGTGTATGTATATATATTTTTTTCTTTTTTTCTCCCCCTGCAGTACTAGGGGCTTAACCCAAGGCCTCACGCTTGCATACTTTGCAAGTGCTGCACCACTGAGCTGCAGCCTCAGCCCATGCTTTTACTTTTTTTTTGAGACAGGATCTCACCAAATTATGCAGACTGTTTCTGGTCTCAAACTTGTGATACTCCTGCCTCTGCCTCTGGAGCCGCTGGGATTACATGTGTGTGCCACTGTGCCGGCTATTATGGATATTTAAAAAGATTATCTGCACACACATGCACATACGTGTTCATGTGGAAAGAAAAAGAGTCCCCAAATAGTCTAAATAATGCCATTTTAATGGTAAAATTATCAAAATTATATCTTTTAATTAGCATTAATTATTGATTATATGCTAAGTATTTTGCACATAGTGTTTCATTTTGCTACCACTATTAACAGTAAGAATATATGTTAATAAGTACAGTGAGGAAAAATTCTAAGAGACCAAATACTAACTTCCCAGGGGATATGGAAGACTTTTCCTTATTTATATTTTTGTAATGGTTGTAATTGTTTAAAAACAAGTTTCTGTTAGTGAATTTATCCTTAACCTTACCAAGAAATCATAAAACCCAAACATCAAACCATTTGGCTTAAACATCATAGGTGGCATCTCCAAGTCAACACTTGTATAAATTTGCTGTATCCAGTCAACAGAATTCTTTAAGTATTTTAGAATCAGTTGTCAATATTTAAAAAAAAAATTAAATTTTTATTAATGCTGGTTCCAATTCCTGATGAAAATCAAGAATCTATGATGCTTGCAACAAATGCTCAGGAGATATTTGTTGGCTGCACCCAGTACCCTTTGGATGGGCCCTTGATCTCCTGTTCTCCACAGCCTCAGGCCGCTGCTGCACATGTTTTCTTATTGCCTGGTTCCTGGAAGCCCAAAGTCCCCAGATTTAGAGGGACAATTTGAAGAGCTTGAGAAATACCAGAGACTGTGATGTCAGCTGCCAGGGACCAATCGCTTTCAAAGCAACCCACGTAATGCTGATAGAACTTAGGGGAGTTGAGGCACATATTGTCAATATTTGTCCCAGGCTTTCCTCAAATCCAACTTTCTGTTCTGAGCAGGAATTCCCTGTGCTGCACCATCAGTACGAGTTCATAGGTAGTTCCCCTGCAGGGAGTTGCATGTTAAGCATGCTTCCAAGTGTGAAGTGGAACTGGTGCAAAGAGCATGAATGGTGGATGTTTAGGCTCCCTGCTTTCTGGATGTAGATGATCCGGGGGAAGTGTTTGGGTCTTCCTGGCCTCTGCTCTTGAGAGCAGTCCCCAGGGAGGGCTCTCTACCATGGCTCTGTATTCTAACAGTGAGGAACTCTGAAAGCACGCTAGCCAGCCCTTATTCCCACACGGTTTGGGGTTAATTGGTCCAGAGGGCAACTCAGGATTGCAAGCTTTAGAAGTTTCCCAGGGAGTCCTAACATACAGCTAAGATTCAAACCACTGATGTAGCCTGGGGTTTCATCCTCAGCACCGAGGACACTTTGGGCCAGGTGATTCTTTGCTATGGGGGCTGTTATGTGCATTGTATTCAGTAGCAACTGGCTCTACCCACCTGATTCCAGAAGCACCCTCTCCCTGACTTGTCACTCTCAAAAATATTTCTAGATATTGCCAAGTGTCTCTGGGGGGAGTGGTGGGGGAACTTGAGAACCCACCTGGTAGCAAATATCACATTGACTGTCTGAGACTCACCTGTGGAGGTCCTTAAAGACATAGAGTTCATGGACCCATCTCTGCAATTTATGCTTCAGTCTTAAGTGAGGCCTTGGAGCCAGTATTTTTTCCAGTACTTGGGGGTTGAACCATCACACATACTTTGCAAGTGCTGCACCCCCAGCCCATATTTCACTTTTTTTTCATTTTGAGACTGAATCTTGCTAAGTTACACAGGCGGCCTCTGGCCTCGGACTCAGGATCCTCGTGCCTCAGCCCTCTGAATCTCTGGAGTTCCAGTTGTGTGCCACCGTGCATGGCCACAGCTTGCACTTTTAGCCAGCTTCTTGGTGGACCCCAGGGGTCTGACTACAATTGACTAGAGATGAGATTGGCAGCCACCAGCCACCAACTCTCTGCAATGAGCACTGGGGATGTCCCTGTCTTCTCTCTCTCTGACTCTGCCCACTAGTAG
Organism: Pedetes capensis; assembly: GCA_007922755.1. Lineage (NCBI taxonomy): Eukaryota > Metazoa > Chordata > Mammalia > Rodentia > Pedetidae > Pedetes > Pedetes capensis. The sequence goes on along the minus strand of VMDO01010016.1, from coordinate 19,674 downwards.
CCAGTGTTCCTGTGACTGCAACGTTACCTGATAAGTGACTACTTCTGACTCGTTTTCTTGGTCTTCAACCCTCTGTGGGACACTCATTTGGTTACCCATTGTTTCTGCAATAGAGAAAAGAAGAGAGAGAAAGAAATCAAAACCAAATCCAAACCAAAGTCTTATACCTATATGTGATGTTAAGGTGAACAGACTCAAGTATTCATGGACGTATTATCCCGAGCCCAGGTTAGAACAAATTATTTGTATTTAGGGAAAGAAGAGGAAATTTGGGACCCTCGTATGCATAGAACTAAGGTCAAATACAGCCCTAATTTTTTGCTGATGGAAACTATTTATCATCATGAAAAGTCTATTAACAACATTTTTTCATAGCACTGTTTACTGCTTATATATTTATGTAGGTAAATCTTCATTCATTCATTGATTCAGCCAATAGATACTGAGTGCAACTCTGCACATAACTACATCAGGCACTGGTGTCACAGCTGCGAATTAGGCAGACGAGGCCCACTGATTTCATGAAGCTGAACACTGGTCAGCAGACAGACAATAAGCAAAGAGACCATAAGTCCACACACCAGGGGGGGCATTTCCAATAGTGTAAGGCACAGTGGTGACAAGTGCCATCTACAGTAAGAGCGCCTGGGCTTCATTCCTCTTTCTGCTGAGTCTTTGGGAGTGTTAATGTCTCTGTTCCCTTATAAGACTGCTGCAGGGACTCAATGAGTTAATGCTGATAAAATGTTGGCCTCATAATAAACAATAAGTATGTATCTACGAAACGAAAACATATTGGACGCCATAGTATGAGAAAAAGTAAGTCGATAGCATTACGTGGTAGAAGGGGGGGTGTGTGCGCGCTAGATAAGATGGCTCTGGAATGAGCATCAGCATGATCATTGTCCCACACCAGGCAAAAGGCAATTCATAATTTATGTCTCCTTTCCTCAATAAAACCTGAGTACCCTCTCTGTGTCTCCTATTTCCAGCAGTGTGTTTGCATTTCTCAGGGGCTCCGTGGCTGGCTGTGAACTGAATGGATGAAGTAACCCTTGGCAACAGTATCCTGTGGGTCGGGCCCTTGCCCAGGCATGCGCCCAGGCCCTCACTGACCCTCTCAAGAGCCTTGTTGTCACGATGAGGACAGGAAACTTAGCATGTTTTCGATTCCAAGCACCACTCCCAAATGCTGTGCCCTGGTGAAGCAGACATCGCCAGGTTCTCATCCTCCACGCGAGGCAGCCAAGGTCAATGGGGTTACATGAGTTCCCACTCGTCGCCCTGTGAGTACGGTGGAGGCCAGATGCAGGCACTGTCTGCTGCACTCCTAACCATGCCATAGCCTGCTATTCTTAGCTCCTCCTGGGAAGGAGAGAAGGGAGCCTCCAACCTCACCCAGGGCACACAGCCCCAACATGGCCCAGGGAGGACGGGACTCCAAGTGTGTCTGGTGCCAGCACCAGGGCCCTATCACTTAGGCAAAGACCCACTGTCTCCCTCCCTAAATCATGCTCTTCTCACACATGCCTTTGACTTTATCAGGGCCCTTCTCCATGATCCTGGCTGCTGGCTCCTGTATTACAGCAGCTTTCAGAATCAAACCAGGACTTTGGGTTTCTGAATTAAATCAGCCAGTGAGTCTCCCCAGATTGCCGTGGGCTTCTTGCCCTTGCTGTGAGTTTTTATTTCCTGGTCATAGACATGCTGAGTAATTGGAAATAGACTAAGAAAGCGCAGTGGTTCCCACACCTGCTCTCTCGGGGGAATTTGGTGCATAACCAACTCTGGGGACTTTACATGTTTTCTAATCACACCATGTCATAAAGCTGAACACTTCTAAAAGCCGCAGGACACTTGTTTTGCAATATTTCCTATTTATAAAATCTATTATTTGCATACTTGCAACTGACAATGACTTCCATCTTGATATAGGACATTATGAATACAATATTGAACCCTTGAGACCAGGGTCAGTAAACAACAGCTGTGGCCAAATTCAGCTCACCTCCCATTTCAGTACCACCAGTGAGCCAAGGATGGGCCTCACATTTATACACAATTGAAAAAAAATTAGAAGAATCATCACAAAGTGTGATACGTGAAAATTATATGGAAGTTGAATTGTGGCCTCCCTAAATAAAGTTTTATTGGAAGACAGCCATGCCCATTTATTGATGTATCCTCTGTGGACACTTTCGTGCTGTGGTGGCAGAGCCTAGCAGTTGTGACAGAGAACATGTGGCCCACAAAGCCTGATATATTTACTCTCTGGACTTCTACAGAAAGTTCAACAGTCCTGCTCAGGACCATCCTGGGTAATTTATACCCATTTGCAAATAAGAGGATTGAGGTGTCAGAGAGATTAAGTCCTCCCCTTGCTAAAACTGAAGGGGATTTGAATCCACTGTATGTAAAAATAATGACATGGACAATTCTAACAAGCCTAGTCATGACAAAATTGTAACAGTAACAATTGGTGAGTATTTGCCCCATGTAAAAACACTGTTTTAGGGGCTTCACTTGTTGGAAAACTCACTCACCTTGTAACAAATCAGCAAGGCAGTATCATTATCACCCCAAGTGTGCAGATGAGAAAATGGAGGCATGTAGGTTAAGTGTCTCGGCCAAGGCTGTACATAAACACGTGCATAGACACATGCAAGGATACATTTGCATATATATATATATATATATATATATATATATATATATGCAATGTCTCCATTTAAATTTAGCTTTTACCAAGGTTGCTGTTATTGTCAAGTGCCATTGAGTTGGATCTGACTCATATTGACCTTCTGTATTCTCTGCTATTCATAGGGTTTTTAATGGCTGATTGTTTTCAGGATTATCTCAGGAGTGGGCTGTCAGGTCTTTCTCCCATTTTTGTGGTGCTGGGTATCAAACCCAGGGACTTGGAACACACAGGGAAAGCACTCTACAAACTGAGGTAAACCTCAGAACATCATTATTTAACAATGGGTTTACAAACTTTACAAGCTCCTATGACACCACATGGGCTTAAACATAAATAAGATTGTGTGCCTGGCACAGAATTGGGAAGTGTTTCAATCTGCTGTACATAGGGTTGCTATGAGTCGGACTTGACAGCACCTAACAACAACAATAGCAATGACACCACAAAAATCGGAGAAGGACGTGGCCATCCACTCCTGAAGCAATCCCAAAACAACTTGCCAGGGAAAACCCTATGAGGGTTGCTATGAGTTGGACCTGATTCAAGGGCACCCAACAACCACAAGAGCATTATTCAGTGTGGATTCGATCACACTTGGGAGCTCCTTTCAATGCATGTTTGGAGTTTGACATCTTGGGGCCAGGGAGATGTGTGCTGCCTGCAGGCAGGAAAGAAGCCTTTTCATCTTGCAGCGCTGCTGTCTCATAACCCTGTTCATTGTGCATTCTAAGTAGCCTCTCAACAACTTCAGGCCAAGGGGACTGAAAGAAGGAAAATCCAGTCACACATCTTTAGAGGAGATTACCAGGAATCAGATAATACTGCTTTTCACCAGCAAATATAATGTACCTGTGAAATTGCTGCTTCTGGTTCATCAATTTTTTTTAAAGAGCAGGATATAAATGGGACAAAAACCTAAAGGCTACTGCCACCTACTGGTGGATGTAAGTATAACACAAATGAATTTATTCAGCCAACATCTGAGGTCCAAATGATGGTGGAGGTTGAAGGGAGCATTTTGATGGCTGGTAATTAAACCTTCTTCTCACAGTTGTCACAAAGGCAGCAAGTCTGCCAATACCTTAAAGGTATTTTAACTAATAAGGCAATAATGATATCCATACCTGACAGGTTTGGAGAGCTCGTCACAGGTGGTCCCGTGATGACCGTTCTAGAGACAGTGCAGTGTCATACAAGGAGGGGAACCTGGGCTCTAGAGTTTGGGATCCATGCTCACCACATATTGAAAGAGTAGCACCAGGAGAGTTCTCTCCCTACAGAGAAACCTGGCAGTGACTCTGGTTCCTGTAGTCTCACAAAAAAGTCAGGTGAGAGCCCTGGAACTTATATTTTGAGCAAATGCTCCAGTAAGTCTCATGATCGGGCACCTCTAGAAAATACTGGGATGGTGATCTGCTTTGAGATTGTCCTGGCAATGAGGATGTTCTGGGATAATGGACTTTCAAGTTAAAAGCAAAGTCCAGGGCAAACCAGAATGACTTGGGTACCCCCCTCAGCTACTGGAGGACTCTGAGGCAGAGACCCTTTTATGCCCATTTAACAAATGGGAAAACTGAGGTACAGGCAGTTCTTATAATAATTCCTGTCTGTGATGAATTTTACTCCAGGACCCCAAAATGAGAAAATAAATCAGAGAGTTTTTCAAACTAAACACATTTAATTGAAAGAACTAGCTTTTATTTATGTAATGCTAGAATGTCCCTTTTTTGTGAATGAAGGGTATTCATTGTTTTGTTTTTAGGCTCTTATTTGACATTAAACACATTAAGCCAGCTCATGGGAGGAGATTCTGTTTTTGAAATCGCACTTGTGTTTGACTTCTAACCTCCTGATCTGTGAGAAAATAAATTCCTGTGATTTAAGCCCCATCCCCCTATCGTAATTTTGTTCTTGCAGCCTGACCAGACTGACCAGATCAACTGCTAGGAAGTGGGAGGACCAGGGCTTACCTCTCAAAAACTGGTTGAGATGTTTAACTTTCTGTCCCTTCTGCCATATAAATCAGGCTATCATTTTATTTAATATTTACATGTAATATATGAGAACATAGACCATAAAGCATTGCCTGTCTGTTTGTGCAATAAGTCGTTAATTTGATACTGAGTCAGGGAGTATGGTGTGATCTGCAGTGAGGAATGTGCCCAGTGTGGTGAGACACACCTGTCACCCCAGCACTTGGGAGGCCAAAATAGGAGGATTGTGAGTTTGAAGTCAACCTGGGCTACAAAGCAAGTTCCAGGCCATTCTGGGCAACTTAGTGAGCCCCTGTCTCAAGATGAAAACTACAAAAAGGGTTGAGGAGTGGGTCAGGGGTGGAGCACTTACTTACCTAGCATGCACAAAGCCCTACGTTCAATCACCAGTACCAAGATGATTAAAAAAAAAAAAAAAGGTGAAGAATACGAAATTGAATGAATGTTCACTGATAAAGGTTTAACTCAAGGGCTCGGCAGGAGTCAGGTTAATAAATGTTAGTTATTACTAGCACTATTTCTTTTAGTAACACTATGATCTCATTGGCTCTATGGTCCAGGTCATGAATGAATTTGCCACTCTGGATATTGCCCTGGAATTCCTCTCTTTGACATCAATGGTGGTGCCCTTGTCTCCTCCTTTTGGCTGCAGATTAACAGTGAGCCCTCCTCCTGGCAGCAGGCCAAACATGCACACCATTCCTCGCCAGCAGGCAGCTAAATGATTGTCCAGTGGCAAGGGGAGGTCCCTGGAGGGTGGAACAGTGACAGAATTAGTCACCAAGTAAACACCCAACACCTTCAATCAATGCAATGGAATGTAGGCAAACCATGGGCCGAGGGTGATGCCAACAGAGCCAGGCTGGCACACTTGGCAGAACCAGCCGGCTCCCTCTAGCCCCCAAGGCAAGGTCAATAAGAAAAACACACAGGCCCTGGCGGCCCCACCGTCCCGATCATTTTCCCTGTGTGCCTAGCACAGTGCCCAGAACATGGCTGCTATCACCACGGGACCATGCGCAGTGATGGAGACTGCATCCTGAAATCCACCTTCACTGGACTCCTCACCCTGGGGAACGGGTTCTCATCGAACTTGTGAATGGTGTTTTTTTGTTTGTTTGTTTTTGTTTTTGACAAGGTCTTGCTACTGAGGCCTGGACCTCACATCCCTCCTGCCTCTGCCTCCCGAGTCCGGGATTCTAGGCGTGTGCCACCGCGCCCAGCTCGCTGAGTGTTTTGGGAACACCAGTGATGAACGTATCTCTCCTGAGCATTCCATCGTGCTGCATAAATGGTGGGTGGTCTTAGAAAGTGCCCAGCTCTTGCTCTCACTCTGAGGGTCGTACCAAACTTCATTAAGCTCGTCATGAGAGTGGGTAAGCCGAACTGCAGGCTTCCTACACAACAAGCAGGATTGGGCTTGGGTAGCTGGGTGCGGGCGCACTCCCCTCACATCCCTAGCGTCCCTTGCGGCCTACGCGGCTATGGCTGGGAGCCAGGCTGAGCGGCTCCTTCCCCCGGCCCTTGGTGTTGGCTCGCTTCACCTCCTCCTGGCCCTGGCTCCAGTCGCTTCGCACATCGCCCCCTCTGTCCTTCCAGAAGCCCACTGTTTTCCTGTTCCATTGATGAGGAACTGAGGCTGACCGTGTATGCGAGCTCCGTGAGGACAGTGCTGTGCTTGTCCTGCCGCCGCCGGGAAGCCTCACCTTCCCTTTGTTAGTTTTAAATGCGGGAAGCATGACAGAAAGCTGAGCAGAGCTGGGACCTGAACCCAGGGCCGTGGGAGTCAGCACAAAGCTTCACCACTTTGCAGCACAGTGCCGGGCTGAGGCATAGACGCTGCCACCACTGTCACAGTGCCACCGCTGACAGTCACCCTTGAGCCTGGGTGAGGCGGACACCAGCCCCTCTTCCTGGGCCTCTCCTTATAATTCATCAGGGACAAAAGGCCCCTGCAGACCCACTGCCTCTCCAAAGCCGACGCCCCTTTCCTCCAAAGAAACTGTGCCTGGGAAGCCCCGGTCTTCCCAGCCCTGGGAGAGGAAGGCAGGAAGTCATAGAGTTCTAAGCCAGCCTGGGCTACAGAGTGAGACCCTGTCTCAAACCAACCAACCAGATCAAACCCAAAGCCCAAACTGAAAACACTGCTGGGGTCTCAGGAATCTTTAAAAAGAAGAATCCTCTGTGATTTGGGACTCTGGCTTGTCCCCCAACTGCCCCTTAAATTGAAAGCTGCTGTAACATGCCCCTCTCTTGCCTTTCATTCAGGAAGAAGTATGCAACCCCAGTCCCACCCCAGGCTGAAGGCATCCTGGTCACCACAGAGCCAGGATTCAGGTGCTGTGCTGACCTCTGGTGCAGTACTTAGCATTGCCAAAACCTCAGTCATCCAGACGGGTAAGAGTTTAATACAGTTTTTAAAAATCAACATTAATGCCATTACTTTTTACTAAACAGGTTGAGATTTTGGTCATCATGGTTATCTTGATATTAATTCCTTAATTTTTAAATTTTGTCTTCACTATAGCTGATCTTGACAATGGAAGGTTTTTTTGGCACCTCTTCAGTTTTGTGCTTTCGCTTCGCCTCCTCCCGGCCCTTGCTGGACTCCACAGCTTCCTTTCGATGAGGCCGTGGAGCCGGTTCCCACCCCTTCTCCACCCAGCTTCATTCTGATTGTAAAACAGAGCCAATGGCAAACACAAAACCAAAATCCATAGCTGAAGTTATTAAGGGAGTAGGTGTTCATGTGCATTAGTCTCTGAGTTCTTTGATTTCAGTACTATTATTATGCCCATTTTACAGGTGAGGAAACAGAGGCCCAGAGGGCTGAAGGGACCTACTCCAGAGGCCCCCACCAGCCTGTGGTGGGGCTGAGACCATCGTCCAGTGGTCTAGCTCTTGGCACCCATCCCCTAATCAGCATGGCTCTTCTAGGCAGGAAACTGGTTCAGAGAAGGAAGCAGATATCCAGGGATTTGAGCTGAGCACCTGCCTCGCAGGGTAGTCACAAATATCAGTACAATAATTTATGGGAAGAGCTAGATTATAGAGAGCCTTCAAGGAGCCCCTCCCCATCCCCTGGTTCTTTAGGCAATGCTGTAGGTGCAGACTCGAAGTCCACTTGGCTGTGGGGGATTCTTGCACTGAGGCTGGTCCCTCTCTATGGGCAGACTTCCCCTTATGTCCAGCACCCACAATGACTCTCTGAGGTTCCACACATATAGGAGCTTTCTGTGCTGCTACAGACCTGAAACTGTCCACATTGTCATGGGACCCTTGTAAAACTAAAAGCTTATAGGAAGTGCCATCTTTGAATCCATTTCACAGATGGTCAAACCAAGGCTCACACATACTCAAAGCCACACAGTGACTAAGCGCCAGCACTGACATCAAACTCAACCCTCTGACCCCTACCCTTTATTTCACCCCCTATCACAAACAAGGTACCCGAAGGCCCAGCTTCAAAGGTCCAAAAGCGGTTACCTGGTGAACCCTTGCTGAGCGTGTATCTTCTGTCCCCTGGTGGCACCTGCAGTTGCCTCTGCTCAGGGTCCTGCGTCTTCACCTGGTGCTGTCCAGGACCAGGTTGCCAGCTGAGCCCTGCTCCCTGCCCTTTGCTTCCTTTTCCGGGGCCTGCTGGCTGAATACACAGAGCAGGGCAAACATAAGGTTGGGTGGGACCTCCTCCTGCCCTGCCGGCCCTACAGAAACAGCTTCTCTTCCTGGACTCAGGCTGCCCTCGCCTCCCAATAAAAATGGAGCCCCTGAATTCTCTCACATTAATGCCTCCCTGGCACTCCAAGCATCCTGCCCAGTGCCCCTCACCCTCAGAGGCTGCACAGGTGGACCTGGCTATTAATTCCCTTTTCCAGTGACTATGAGCCACAGTCAGAACAGGGAAAACACATTCCATGAGATTCTGCAGTTCTTTCTGCCTTTCACCTTCATTTATTCGAAAACACCATGTTGACTACAATCCAGCCATCTAATTAGACTGCAGCCATACCACTCTGGTGTCTGATCCCGTCAGATCTTGGAAGCTAAGCAGGCCCAGGCCTGGGTAGTACTTGGATGGGAGACTGCCTGGGAATACCAGGTGCTGTAGGCTTGGGAGAAGGACCTGGCAACCCACTCCCAGAAAACAATCGGCCATTAGAAACTCTATGAATAGCAGAAAAGCAATAACCATATTGTTTCACCTGTTGTATGTGGGCTCCTATGAGTCGAATACAGACTCGATGGCACCTAACAAGAAGCCACCTAATTAGAAGGAGGTGACACCTCACTCAATGTACCATCAGTCCTGTAAGCCTCATTACCAAAGGGCCTTGGGCACTGGAAAGCTGTAACCTAAGGGTACCTTATTGCTCTGAAGACAAAACATGACATTGCAAAGGACATTCATTTTCCGAAATTCATAGGCTCTTTAGTTCCTTTAATTCCAGCAAGGATACTTATTAAAGTGTCTTATAAGAACATATGGGCTGGGATTTAGCTCAGTTGGTAGAGCGCTGTGCTGCAGTCTCAGAGGTCCCGAGTTCAATTCCCAGCACCGCAAAAATGGGAGAAGGCCCTGGCAATCCACTCCCAAGGCAATCCCGAAACAGTCACCCATTGAAAACCCTATGAGGGTCGCTATGAGTTGGATACCAACTCGACGGCACCTAACAACAACAACAACAATAAGAACATATGGAACTGGGGTTTAGCTCAGTTGCTAGAGCACTGTTCTCCACTCTCTGAGGCCCTGGATTCAATCCCCAGCACTGCAAAAATGAGAGAAGGACCTGTCAGCCCACTCCTGAAACAATCCCAAAACAAACTGCCGTTGAAAACCCTATGAGTAGCAGAGAAGCACTGCCATAGTACTGGGCAGGGCATAGTGATGGGGAGGGTTTCATTCTGTTGTATGTAGGGTCACTGTGGGTCAGACCTGACTCAATAGCAACTAACAACAACAACAACAACAACAACATATACGATATGAGATCCTAAATTAAAACACAGCAGAAGAAGATAGAAAAACAAGAGGGAGGGCATCAAATGAGAACAGGAAGAAAAGAAAATGTGCATGTTGATTTATAAGCTTGCCATGAGGGGTTCACAGATGTGACTCTGTGCTTCCTAATAGCCCATGCAAAGGGGAAACATGATAAGTTACAGTACGTTATGCTCCTGATAAAACATTCAAGAGAAATGCAAACTGCTAATTATTGTGGCCTTATTAACTAATAGATTCAGCCAAACACGCATCCTGAGTACTTATTGAGCATCAGGCTATATATAGGTCTGAGTGCAAAAAGGCAAGACAAGAGGGGGGCCTCCACTGCACTGGGCTCATTGTCACTGGACACAGAGTCCTACAACATAAATGCAGACTCACAGAACAAAGCACGATCTTCACTAGGGAAGAAGAGCCAAGGCAGTGGAGAGCCAGAGAAGGCCTCTGTTAGAAAGCAACAGCAAGGAAGAAAAGCGCTATTTAAATAAATGCCAAATTCATGATCAGGCACACTGTGATTAGGTCTGTAAACCTGACCCCAGCTCAGTGCTATACATCTAAAGCTGGGATGTCATAGACCCAACTATTAAGCAGCTGCCATGCATGCATTCTGTGCCAACACAAGCCTCCGAAGCAGTCTGGCCAGGAGGTCTGAGAGCTTGGGCTGTGGCCCTGGGCTCAGACAGAGAAGGCCTTAGGTCTTGATTCTTGTAGACCAGCTGTGTAATTATGAGCAAGTGACATTAACTCCTCAATCTCAATCAGCCTGAGGTTGCGAGCTCCTTTGTGTTCATCTTGTGCCTGATTTGGTATCCCCGACTCACTGTGAAAGGGGGATGGTAATCTATCTACCATTGAGTAGCTAACAGCTGATTGCATTCATTCATTCATTCATTACATTGCATGTGATGGTAATTGCCCTTGAGATGGCATTTTACTCTTTGCAAATCCTTTGGTATCCATCTCATTCATGTCTGCATTGGAATTAAGATTTTTTTCACCCATTTTATAGAAGAATCTGAGGCATAGGGATATGAGGGATGGAGGTGACTCTGGAAAATCGTCCGGGCAGGGCTCCTCATAGCTTGTCCAGCAGGCTGTAGACAGTCCTTGAGGCCTCACTGGCGCAGTCTGTAGCAATGCTGGGGGCTGAGCTTGTATGTTTGTTAGCTCTCCCTCACTACAATGAAATGCTGGAGACAATTCATTTATAGAGAGAAAAGGTTCATTTCGGATCATGGTTTTGGAGGTTCCAGGCCAGGATCAAGTTGCCCCTTTGTTTGGGCAGCACATCATAGTGAGGCAGAAGCAAGGAGGAAGAGGCTGAGACCGAGCCCCATGACCTCCATTTGGGGCCTGCCCCCGATGACCTCAGGAACACCAGTAAGGCCCCGTCTCCTAAAGGTCCACTGTGCCTTGCAATAGCACCAATCTGGGGACCAACCCTTTAATGTGTGGACCTTCAGGGGACACTTAGCCAGACAATGGCAGTCAGTTACAGAGCATGCATGACTCACTGCAAACGAAAATGAGGAGCCCTTTGTTCCAAAAGAAAGGAGATTTAGCATGAAAGGTATTAAAACGAGCTTTTTTTCATTTCTTCCACGGTCTCTTTCTGTACTTGTCATGTATTATATTTGTTAGTCCAAGTCATTTCAAGTAAAGAGGAATTAAACATTCCAATCATTAGTATGACTTTTACCGGTCTCCTTTACGTCGTGCAAAGCTGGTTTGAAATGCCATGAGCTCGGGTGCAGAGTCACCGCAGCCACACAGCTCAGGTTTTGTGGCTGGTTCAGGCGTGTGTACTTTGCGCTTACTAACACAGTGCACATGCTGTACAAAATTCATTCAACTGTTTTTCCTGCACATTTAGATACATATTCCACCAATGCTCTCCCACTTCGGTTTACCGATGTGTATGGGAGGATAGAAGTGGAGCATCTCTGGGTTTCCTCCCTTCCCTTTCTTTCTAAGCCATCACTGTTACCACAAGGGGTCAGCACCACACACAGTGAGGCTCCCGGCTCTAAGAATGCATCGCCTTCCCTCTGTGTTGGAGACCTTTTCTGATTTGACAAAAAGCAGGACCCAGGGCTGTTGGAGCCCCACACCCACGGTTGTAGATGCAACACCCACCTTTCCATCGCTGCCAGGCTTGCTCAACCCCCACTTGTGAAGAGTCACTGACATGATCTGCTGGAGGCACCATGAGTGGTATGTGTGAATGAGCAGCAAGGACAACAGACATGTATGTTGCACGCACCTCACACACACACCCCATGGGCTTCCTTGTACAACCTAAGTTCAAAGATAATGTTCAAAGATAAAGATAAGAATTTCACGATGGTAGCCGGGTGCAGTGGCTCCCACCTGCAATCCCAGCAACTTGAGAGGCAGAGGCAGGAGGATCACAGGTTTGAGGCCAGAGGCAGCCTGCATAACTTAGTGAGACCCTGTCTCAAAATAAAAAATAAAAGATGGGCTAGGGGAGCAGCTCAGTGGCAGAGCATTTGCAAAGTATATGCAAGGCCTTAGGTTCAACCCCCAAGTACAGGAAAGAAAAAAAAAAAAAAGAATTTCAGGATGGTGACCACAGAGCATTAAACCAAGCCCAGGACCCTGGGTGGAATTAGCAGAGAGACCTCAAAGATTCAGGCGGTAAAGGGTTTGCCTTCTTGTGTGGATGTAGCAGAGACACTGGGGGGAGCCGCTTTCTGTGTACAAACTTGATGTGTTCACCATCACACCCTGACTGATTCACCTCATAACTTTCTTGCCTTACACTCTCTACCTCTCTTCAAATATTGACAGACTCATGATGTTGTCAGCTCCTGCTGTCAAGCTGCTTTCCCAGGAATCTGGATGGAGCTAGTTGCTGAGGGGAGAAGTCACTGGTAACCTGAAATCCCCCAGCACCTCTTTCCAGGCCAGGCCCTGCTGGCTCTGCACATGTTCCCTCCACCTCCATGTAGACCTTCGCCTTTGCACACTGCACCAGCATTACTTCTGTTTCAGTCATTGAGCTAGAAGGGGCGTAACCTAGACACTACAGTGTGGTCATGCATACGGGACCTGTCAATGACTTGAGGCTCCGATCTGGTCAGGAGGGCCACCCTGCTCCAGTTGAAGTCGTGAACCTCACACCCCCTTTGCTCCTTTGTGTCCACTTATCCGTTGGCATTTTTCAGCTAGTTTTCTCATACTATATCTTGTGGGCTTCTATTATAATACCATAATATAAATATACATTTGAGTAAAGAGGAGACAGAAGTTCACAGAAGACCAATATCCTGCCCCGATCCAAACCATGAGCTAATGCTGGAGTCGGAGCTCTCAAGGCTAAACCTAGGGCTCAGTCTTGATTGGGAACCCACGGTCTACAGTGATTCAGCCCCCAAAAGGATCCTGGCTTCAACAGCAGATCACTTATGTGACCTTGGGCAGGTTTCTTGATCTCTCTGCGCTTTGGTTTTATCACGTATAAAATTGGTGTGTTGGCAGCACCATACTTATAGAGATGCTGTGAGAAATGAAATAATTCACAGAAAATGCTTCACATGGTTCCTGACACGTAGCATGCTTAATAAAACGTCACAGCCACAAAGGGAAGGAGTTGAGATTTAAAAATATACCATTTGACTTCAGAATCAGCATTCTTAACAATGAAGTTTCCAGCTTGCATATGTAAAAATACAATATACATCTATATGCATACATAAACACAAATAACTAAAGGAAAATAAAAAGAGAAACAAAACTCACAACCTACAAACCATGCACAGACTACACAGGAGGCCCCTCCTGTGCCTATGCCTATCTGTTTGACATCTCTGATTCTTTGGGTCATATTTTTAACTGAGGCACTATCTCAGGAACTGCGCTAGATGCATCCTTACCCTCCAGCGAGACAGCCTAGTCCTCCAGCTCTCACTGGGCTGTGAAAATAGTGTGCAGACAGCAGGCCAGAGGGTCACCATCTCAGTTCAGAGCAGATTTGCATTCCCCTCTCTGGCCACACAAGAGTCAGAGGAGGGATGTATTGCTGTCATCTGCAAAGGCCTCGCCTGCCTTCCATGTCCCCTAATTCAAGACTATGTCCTCCATCATTTGAAGCTGGATCTGAGGCCCAGTATTAGCAGAATGTTTGAGAGCAGGGATGGGACCCCAGGTCACACTTCTACATTCTGGAGCTGAATAATGATGACGGTGGCAAAATACTAAAAATGTGCTTAATAAGTTAGGTATGATTGAGCACACCTTGATCCCAGAGACTTAGGAGATGGAGGCAGGAGGATCACAAGTTCAAGGCCAGAAGCAGCCTGCATCACTTAACAAGACCCTGTCTTAAAATAAAAAATAAAAAAGGGCTGGAGGTGCAGCTCAGTGGTAGAATACTTGCAAAGTATACATGAGGCTCTGGGTTCAACCCGTAAGTACTACAAAAACAAAATTGCTTTATACCTCCAAATGTATACTTTAAATGATTAAAATGGTAAGTTTTATGTTATGCTTATTTTATCAGAATAAAAAATATAAGAAATTCCATTAAATTTGAATTTTAGATAAAACGATGAATAATTGTTTTAGTAACCTCAAATTCCTCATTAGGATAGCATGAGCATGGCCCATGTGCTTGTTAGGACATGTAACCTTAATAATATGTTGTTGTTGTTGTTAGGTGCCATCGAGTCGGTATCCGACTCATAGCCACCCTCTGTACAACAGGGGAAACACTATTGTCAGTGCTTCTCTGCTGTTCATAGGGTTTTCAATGGCAGATTGATTTTTGGGAGGGGGTTGCCAGGTCCTTCTCCCAGGCCTATAGCACCTGGTGTTCCCAGGTGGTCTCCCATCCAGGTACTAACCAGGCTGGACCCTGCTTAGCTTCTGAGATCTGACGGGATTGGTTTCCACAGGGCTCTGGCTGCGGGCTTAATAATATAGGTAGTTCTAAGTGTAAACAAAAGTGATATAATAGTTACATAATGGAAAAAGCCAATGCCATATTAGTCTGTACCCCACCATCATTTACCAGTAAAGTGAGAAAAAATGAAACAAACAAAAATATATAGGTGGTTCTAAAGTGTGAGTCAGGGTAAAGAGTCACTCATTTAAACACACACATCACAGTTCTTCTTTGGTGGTAAACATATTGCTGAAGAAACAAATGTAGTGTTCTTTTTGCAGGACAATGGGGCATGAGAAATGGCTGATGGCCACCCACAGTGTCTGCTCCGTGGGCAACTGACCCTGGAGGCCATTCCTTCATCCCATAGATATTCACAGGGCACTTGTTATTAGCCAGACCTGGTGCTAGGCATCAAGAGCTCAGTGGGTCACTAGGCTTAGCTCATGTCTTCAAAGGCAGGGCTGTGGACAGGTTAACTGGAGACTACAGTGTGGCCTGATCCAGGCTGAAGAGGAAGAGAAACTAAATGGGAAGGAGAAGGGAGGGAGAAGAGAGGAATAAGAGTTGGCTTGAAAGTGGAGCTGATGGGGCATGCCAGGCAAAAATGTAGCTCACTTAATTTCTCCATAAAATAGGAAGCATGTGGAATCTGCCTCATATCACTGTTGTGACGGTTACGTTTATTCATATAGGTAAACACTTAAATCAGTCTTAACACATGTTTGATATTTGTACTAGGGGTGACTCACTTTTATGTATCCAACACCATTTGGAGATAGAATTCTTGCCATATTTTATTCTGAGTTTGAAAAGAAAGAAACTCCATGGTTTTCTGTCAGAGAGAGGAAATCTTGATCTCATAGGTCTTAGCCTCAATTTAGGGTCACTAAACTTTTCAAGTTTGGGTAGGGTAAGGGAGCTGACCCAACCTTACACACTTGAGTTTGCTGGAAGGGCTCCAACTCCAGCTTCGTGGGAAAATCTGCCCCCACCCTGCTTACTCAGAATCCACAGCAAGTGACACACATAGGAAGTCAGCACGTCTCCTTGCCAAACACGAGCTCTTAGGAAAAACACAGGGATGCGGAAGGGCCTCTGTTCTCTGCCACTTTCCTATCTGGTTCCAAGACTCCATTTTGGAGACCATCCGGTGAAATAAGCCTACATAAATATTGCAATATGGTCCCTGTACTCTGCTCCAGGGAGACTTTAGGCAGAAAGCTAGTGTTTTGTTCTTGATTTTTTGAGATGGGTACTCGCCTAGAATGGGAGAAGGATGTGGCAATCCACTCCTGAAGCAATTCTGCAACAATCAGCCATTGAAAACCCTGTGAGGGTGGCAGTGAGTCAGACACGACTTGACGGCACCTAACAACAACAACAACTGGCCTAGAACTCTCCACCCTACTGCCTCGGCCTCCTGGGTACAGGGATAGTAGGTGTGTGCCACATGCCCAGCCAGAAAGCTGTTTTGAGTTAGAAGCATCTGTAAATACTTCTTCAAGTGGAGTTGGAAATACGGTCCTGTGGGGTGATAATAATTTCCCCTTATGTGAATTCTCCTGGTGTTGTAATTCTGTGATGAATGGAATAAGATAAAGAAAATTTGGACTCAAGGGCCTCAGGGCCTTGTTCTGGTAATCTTTTCCTGCTTGCAGGAGGTGCCTGGAATCTGACCGGCAGTGACAGAAGACAGCTAGGTTCCTAGCCAGCACACAGGAGCTATGTACGCGACAGAAGCTGATGGGAGATTTACATGGAGGCTGGCAGACTAGAGGAAGGTCACTGTGTCAGACAAATGTGGCAGTTACTGGGTTCCCTGTGGCTGAGTGGGTGTAAGAGGCATTTGTACCCCAGACTAGAAGAAAAGATACGCCTATGTCAATTATCTTGCTTTATGTGTGTTAGCTTCGGATTCTAGATGCGTTTTTCAAGGCACCATTTCCGCAGTTTCCTTTCCCTTTCCTGCTTGCATGGTTTGGTGTCATCACCTTGAAGAAAAGAATAAGTGGCAGGAAAAGCCCTCCACTTTCTGAAAGCACAGCCACAAGGAGCCCCAAGTGAACTGCACGCCAGCCTGACTGATGATCGGCCTTGCGAATGGCGAGTGATGAGATTCCCACAGCCAGAGGAGCAGGGACAGAGCGCTAGCATTCTTCACCCAGGGCTGGTATATGCCAATGTCCCCTGTCTTCTTGTCACTGGCTCAGGATGGATCCAGTGTGCTTGCCTGCCCCAGTGCCTCATGGATAGAGCCTGCATCCAGAGAGGAAAGGGCACAGAACGTCTCTTTGCAGGGGCCCCAAGGTCACCCAGAGGGGTGAGGGTTCTGGTGCCAGCTTCTGTACTTCCTAGCCATGTGGCTGCAAATGCGAATGTCAGGGCGCTGCCGCAGTGCCCTCCAGGCAGAGCGCTCCTTCCCCAGCTCTGGAAGTGTTGTCTGAGGACAATTCTTTGTCTCCCTGTCCCTAGCCCTCTGCCTGAGAGAGCTGCCTTGGCCTTTCCTCATTTCATGGCTCTTCCTGGCTCCCAATGAGGGGTTGATGCTGAGATATGAAGCCCTGGTCACCTTGCTTTAGGGGAAATGACTCTGAAGGGCCCATCCAGTCCTAGAGCTCCTTGGAGGATTAACCAGGACCTTGGTGGAGGTGACTTCAGTCTACCCTGTCCCTCTGCCCTGGCTGCCTCCTCTGCTTGCTTCCTGGGCAGGTTCCCCAGATAGATTCCCACCTGGCAAGTCCCCTGCTCAGAGTCCCCTGCCCATGGAGCCAGTCCATGACAATGGCCTTGTTCTTGATAGGTGCCATTGAGTTCTGTCTGACTCATAGCGACCCTCATAGGGTTTTCAATGGCTGATTGTTTCGTGATTTCCTCCGGAGTGGACTGCCGCGTCCTCCCATTTTTTGATGCTGGGAATTGAGCTCAGGACCTCGGAAACTGCAAAGTGGTACTCTCCCAACTGAGCTAAATCCCAGCTCCTGTCAGTGACCCCAGGGAAGCTTATTCTTTCTTTCATTCCCTCTCCCGAAATATTGGGGGGTTCAGTACAGAATCTTGTGCATTCTTGGGAAGTATGTTACCATTGAGCTGCACTCCAGCCCCATTTTATGCTTTATTTTGAAACAAAGTCTTGCTAAGTTTCCTCTGGCCTTGACTCTAAATCCTCCTGTCTCAACCTCCTGAGTTGCTGGGATTACAGGTGTGTGCCAGGGCAGGCAGCTAAAGTTTATTTATTTATTTGGTAAAAATGTACCTGGGAAAAAGTGAAATAAGGAACTCAAAAGATTATTCAAACAAATGCTCAAAAAAACTCGTAATGGAGCCACCACATCAGATATCCTAGGTCACACCTAGGATTGTCCTGAACGTAGTTTAAGACAGTTCTACTTAAAAGGTGGTCCAGAAATACTCAAATATCCCTGATCCTTCTAGAGGGTGTATGAGGTCAAATAGTTTTCATAACAACACTGATATGGCATTTGCCCTTTGCGCCCTCATTCTCTCACAGGTAGGGAGAAGAATAAGTTCATTGCTAGGGTTTCAGATTTCACATGGCATATTCCCCACCCTCTGCCCCCACCCCACTTCTCCCACCTCCATGCTGGGGATGGACCCCAGGGTCTTGTGTGTGCTCAGCAAGGGCTGCATCTCTGAGCCACACCCTCAGCCTTGTGACCAACGTTAACAATTACTTGCCACGTTTTAGCGCAACTCATAGAAATCATCCCCAATTAGTTGAAAAAATCCATTAAAATATGTCTCCCTTTCCCAGCCACATAGCTGTACCAAGCTTGATTTTCTTCATATATTTTAACCAAAACAACATATGGCAACAGATTGAAGGCAGCAGAGATGAGAATTCAGTTGTCTTCTGTGAAGGCAGACATTCAAGAGACTTGCAAATATATATACCATTATTCTTGCCTTTTTACATTTTGGCATAAAGCAATTTTGCTGGGAAACTATTGAAAAAATACTTATGTTTCATGTTATTTTTGTTAACATGACATGGATTTATTGTTATTCTTTTAAAATGAATTTATAAATAAATATTTTAAAATTCTTAGTTCTACTATTCAATATGGTAAATGTCAGTAGGCCCAGCCTGAACCAATAAAGGCTCTTGGGGGCCCTTGATGATTTCTAACAGTGTAAATAAGGGGCTCTAGGGAATAAAATTTTGAAAACTGTTTTTTTTTTCCTCATTACAGGAGGAATAAATGTTCATTATAAAGCATATGGGGAGTGGGCGCTGGTGGTGTAGCTCAGTGGTAAAGATTTAACACATATGAGGCCCTGGATTCAATCCCCAGCACCACTCAAAAAATATAGGGAATAAAAATATAAAAAGAATTACAGTTTATAATCCTGTCATTGAGAAATATAATAATATAATATTATATAATACAAATATGATATACTAATTTTCTCCTTCCATGTCAATGTAATACATATATTACTTATTCTGAAATAGTTTTTAAACCAGAAACACTCTTTCCAAATATATGATGCCAAGTAGGTCTTTTAAAATAAGGGTTAGGAGTTCCTTTAAGTACCCCAGATGAATTAATTACCTAGCCATTTGGGCATTTGTTTGATACTGATATTATAAATATAACAGAGATGCACATTCTTGTAACAATACTATTGCAGTCCTTTCCTAGATTTTTCTCTTAGAAGCTATTCCAAGGTATTCAAGTGTTGGGTAAAAGGGCAGTCATGTTTTAGAGGCAATTTATTTGTATGACCAGATTCTTCTTTGAGTGACCCTTTCTTA
Organism: Pedetes capensis; assembly: GCA_007922755.1. Taxonomy (NCBI): domain Eukaryota; kingdom Metazoa; phylum Chordata; class Mammalia; order Rodentia; family Pedetidae; genus Pedetes; species Pedetes capensis. The sequence goes on along the minus strand of VMDO01010016.1, from coordinate 285 downwards.
CATTTGATTGAGGGGAAGTGTGATGCAGGCTTTACTCACCAGTGATGAGTTTACACAATCATGTGGACCAATTCTAGCTTGAAAAGCCTGAATTTCTTTGAAATCCATGATATAGAGGCTCCTGTCACTCTTTTATCCACCTCCTTCTGGAAGCATCCATCCACCTGTCCATCAATCCATTAGATCATTCGCTCAACCATCCATTTACCCATCTACCAAACCATTCATTCACACCAAAGCATCCATTCACACAACCACCCACTTATCCACCCATACACCAATACA
>VMDO01010015.1:33426-74007 GCA_007922755.1 Pedetes capensis | reverse complement strand
TACTGATTTTTCCTGTTGGTTTTATATCCTGCAACTTTGCTAAATTCATCAATTCTAATAATGTTTTATGAAGTATCTGGGTTTTTAATGTATAAGATCATGTCACCTCCAAACAATTTGAATTTCTCCTTTCCATGTGAGATGCCTTTTCTTTCTTTCTCTTGGCTGATGGCTCTAGAAAGATCTTCCAGTATTATATTGGATAAAAATAGTGAAAGTGCACATCTTTGTCTCATTCCAGATCTTAGATATCCTTTTCAATTTTTAAATGAATCCATTGACTTACTAATTAATTAATTAATTAATTAATTTTTGCTAACACAATCTCTCATTCTTTAGATATATACCAAATTCTTCCTGGTAAGACATTTTCTGCTTACCAAAGAGTTAATAATCTCTTCCTGTCCTTCAAGTTGCTATTTATGGATTTGGAAAAGCCTATTATAGCTGGGTGTGGTGGTGCACGCCTATAATCCCAGCTGCTTGGGAGGCGGAGCCAGGAGGATCGCAAGTTCAAGACCAGAGGAAGTCTGGGTAACTTAGCGAGACCCTGTCTCAGAAAGTAAGGAAAAAAATAAAAAAGGGCTGGGAGTGCAGCTCAGAGGTCCAGCATTTGCACAGCATGCAGGCGTGAGGCCCCGGAATCAACCCCCAGTACCACACACACACACACACACACACACGCGCGCGCACACACACACACACACACACACACACACACAGGCCTATTATATGTACCTGATCATAAACTCTGTGGAAGGAAGTTCCATGTCATCTACAGGTTGTTTTCTCTACAATAGGAAGAGTGGGCAGATCTGAAGAGATCTGTTGAACTGGAACTAGGTACCTTTCTGAATTTTGTATTTACTCTATCTCAGTAATAAAATGCTATTTTAACACAAACATGTTTATCAACTATTTTGTCAAGATGGGGTAAGCCTGGTACCACCATGGCACAGAATTGTAATTCTAGTGATTTAGGAGGTTGTTGTTGTTGTTAGGTGCAGTGGAGTCGGTATCCGACTCATAGCGACCCTCATAGGGTTTTCAATGGCTGAGTGCTTCGGGATTGCCTTGGGAGTGGATTGCCAGGCCCTTCTCCCATTTTTGCGGTGCTGGGAATTGAACTCTGGGCCTCAGAGACTGCAGCGCAGCGCTCTACCCACTGAGCTAAATCCCAGCCCCTTAGGAGGTGGAGGCAGGACGATTTCAAGTTTGAGGCCAGAGGCAATCTCTTAATTTAGCAAGACACTGTTTCAAGATAAAACACAAAAAGGGAGGCTGGAGGTGCTGGTCAGTGATAGAGCCCTTATAAAGTGTGAGTGAGGCCCTGGGTTCAACCCCCAAGTACTACAAAAAAAAAAAAAAAAAAATAGCGTGTTTTGTGATACTTCAAGACACAAGCCTCCTAATCCTTAATGGAATAGAGTTAATGATCTGATTTCATTTAAAATCATTATGACCTTATAGGACCTTGATTTCATATGAGTTAGTCTCACTAAAACATATGGTGGCAGTGTCAAAAATAAGTAAAATTACTTTTTAAATTTGTTTTCTGTCCTTGGTTTGTTAACCAGATATTCAAATTATTTCATTGATCTCTGATTTTTTAAATATTTCCTTTAACTATCATGTATTCACATTACTTTATTTAGTCAGAGGTGTTTCAGTTCATCCTATCCACTCGTTATATTTTATGTTATTTTAGCAATTTCTCCTTTACTTTCCAGGTGATTCCATTTATCTTTCACTATTCCTTTTTGTTTGTTTGTTTCTTTCTTTCTTTTATTTTTTTTTATTTTTTTATTTTTTTGGGTGAAGTTCTTTTCTGTCTGGGTATATTAATTATAAGGATTTGCTTTGTTTTTTGACATGTTCTTTATGTCTGGTTTCTCTGTTGTTCTTTTTAAATGTTTTGTTATTTGCTCATTTGAGATTCTGGGTTTGAAGGTTTTCTTCTGTAGCCTGCTGTTTCTTGGCTTTCTGATGATATGTAACACTAAGGCACTGAATGTTTATTGACTGTCACACCCAGCTTTGCCAATTGGAGGGACTCAGGATAGGTAATCCTGCAGCAATCTGTCCTCGCAGATTTCTCCATTGACATTTTTCTTTGTCATAAGATTTCTTTTGGTAAGTATTCCTGCTTGAGGAATATAAACCTGGCCACCTACCTAGGGCCCAGGTGGGAAAAGGGACAAGGTGTTTCCCCTTTGTGTATACATGATGTTGCACATCGACTACCCCATAATTTGTTTCAGGACCTGATCTCTGCACCTCACTTCCAAGTTCTTCTTTGCTGACTATCCTGAGTCCTGAGGCTTGGGGGTTAATTTCTTCCTGAAACAAATCCTCATCTCATTCCAGGGTAGTCACATGGGTTCAAAACTGACCTAGAATCTATTCATGACAGTCTAGCTAATCCTTAATATGAATCTTAATCAATCCTTTGTGAATTTATTCATTTTCTAATTAAGCAGAGTTTCAAGAGGGAGCACCATTAATACTAATACTCAATCTTCCAAGTTTATTCACAAATCTGAAATATTGCCTTTAGACATATGTAAAAATTTAGCATTGTAAGTCATGGGACATAGCTTAAACATGATAGAGCCCTAAAGGTGAATTTGCTCATAGCATCCACCTCATATTAACTTTACTGAAGTAATTTTTCTTCTTTTTTTTTTATATTACTTTTCTTTGATCCTCATAGTAGATTCTTACAGATAATTATGGCTCTGAAAAACAAAGAGCTCTTAACTTCTAATGAATAAATGTACCTAGGCAATGAGTATCAATATTGGATTAGATACATACCAATGGTAGAAAACACTACCCAGAAAGTATTCAGATGGAAAAAGATATCACACAAAACAACATACACACACATTCTGAATGAGAACAGTTCTCTAACCTGACTAATTTGCAGAACATAGAGGATGCTGGGGAACATGATAAATGACACTGTGGAGATGCAATCAGCAGAGTAAACATATAGACTGAAAGATTGTCTACAGAAAAAATCGGTTCCCTAAACAAAAAAAATTGAAAGAAAAGGAAAGACATGTGCCATGGCACATTTGTAATCCCAACAACTAAGGAGGGTGAGGCAGGAAGATCACAAGTTCAAGGCCAGAGGCAGCCTGTACAATTTAGAGAAACCCTGTCTCAAAATAAAATTTAAAAAGGGCGAGGGTACAGCTTAGTGGTGCAACACTTGCCTAGCTTATGCAAAGACCTAGGTTCAAACCACCAGTGCTGTAATAAATAAATAAATGGAAAGATGATCTTGGGGAATTTATATACTAGCAAAAAAAAAAAAAAAACACTTTAAAAGGCACAATGGCATAATAATCACAATCCACAGGATTTATTTGGGTTCTAATGAAAGCAAAATAACATATTTATTTTATAAAAAGTTATAATAAGGAAAACATAGAAACTAATTAGATATTTGAATATTCTGATGGATTGTGGTGAATTATTTACAAGTGATAAAAACGTTATCATAATTTTAAGAATTTGCATACAGTAAAAGTTGCCAGTGATGTAAATTATTGGTGAAATGATATGCTACTCCAGTGAATAAGGAGTATAGATGAAACAAGTTTGAGAGTATTGGTGATTGCTGGAGGAAAGGTGGGAGTGTTGGGTTCATTTACCATTCTCTCTGCTTTTGTCTTTGAGATTTTTCATAAGAAGCAGTAAAAAATATTGGAAATACTGAGTTGATGCCTTTCAAAAGATGAATATGTCTGCTTCTGAAAAATTCAACTCAGAATTCAAAGCTCTTCAGATTCAAAATAGGAAACTGGCATTAAGAATGCTGGGCTGCTCTGCATTTGAAGCTGCACTGTTTGCACTGAGATATGCATGAGGATCAGAGCTAGACATTGAAATATTCATAAAAAACTCCCGAATATTTTGAAGTTTTGTTTTATGTTAACGCAGTATGTATTTAAGATGTCATATACTCAGTGAAATCTTGCTTGGCTATCCTGTGTTTAATTTGCCCTTCTCAATCCTCTTTCCTTGTTTTATTTTTCTCTGTGACTCTCATCGCTAAATCAAATTTTATATATTACCCTATTTTAGTCAGCACATTTATTCATTGTTTATTACCTTTCTCATCTCGCCATAATGCAAGGTAGGTGAGGCCCAAGATTTTTGTGTTTTTATGGTATGTTCTAATGCCAGAAGGCCTTGCACATAGTTGTTAGATACCATCAAGTCATGTCTGATTCACAGCAACTCTATGTACAACAGGATAAAACACTATCTGATATCATCCCAGGCACAAGATCATTTTTATGTTTAACCCCATTATTGCAGCCACTGTGGGAATCCATCTAGTAGAGGGTCTTCCCTTTTTCTCTCACCCTCCACTCTCCCAGATTTGATGTCCTGCTCCAGGAATTGGTCCCTCCTGACTACATGTCCAAAATAGGTAACACACAGTCTAGCTATCCTTGCTTCCAAGGAGCACTCTGGTTCCATTTCTTCTAGGACAAATCTACTGGTTCTTTTCCTAGTCAACAGTATTTTCAGTATTCGTCTCCAGCAACATAATTCAAAAGCATCAATTTAGTGGTACATAAATACTCAATGATTTGATTTGACGAATAATTTGACAACTGGGCTACATATTAAAATGTAACTTAGACAATTATGTTGTTGTTGTTAGGTGCCATCGAGTCGGTATCTGACTCATAGCGACCCTCATAGGGTTTTCAATGGCCGATTGTTTCAGAAGTCCCTTGAGAGTGGATTGCTAGGTCCTTCTCCCATTTTTGCGGTGCTGGGAATTGAACTCAGGACCTCAGAAACTTCAGCGCAGCGCTCTACCAACTGAGCTAAATCCCAGACCTAGGCGACTATAAGAGCTTCTAAAACAGAGTAATTGTAAACTATTATTGGTCCTTTTCTGCAGTTTACTTTGGTTGTTAATCCCATATCATATTAGGAAGTTTGATTGATATACAGTGCTCTTCTTGAGAATGTGTATAAGCACATGGGCTTCTGTCAATTTCCTGGTTTCTTGACATCAGGGCATTACTGGTATTATGATGAACATTTTCAATAGATGGCATCTAATTTTATTTTGTTTTCTTTTTTTTTTTCACTTTGTTGTTGTTGTTAGGTGCAACCCTACGTATAATAGGCGAAACACTATTGTCAGTGCTTCTCGGCTGTTCATAGGGTTTTCAATGGCAGATTGATTTTTGGGAGTGGATTGCCATGTCCTTCTCCTAAGCCTGCATTATCTGGAGTTCCCAGGTGATCTCCTAGTCAAGTAGTAACCAGGCTTGACCCTGCTTAGCTTCCGAGATCTGATGAGATCTGATGCCACAGGGCTACGGCTGCAGGCTTTCCAGCTTTAGTGAATTTACAAAAACTGTATATACTTAAGGCATACAATTTGATGTTTTAATATACATATGCAATTGGTGAAACAATACCATCAAACTAATATCCATCATCTCACATAGTTACCAAATTTTGTATGTGTATAGCCTGTCTTTTATCTTCTCTTGAAGGTTTGTCATTATTTATTCAAGAACCAAGGGGAAATGGAAAGATCAGTTAATCTAGACACAAATATTCCTTGTGATTTAAAAATATATCACCAAGCATCTAACTTACAGCCCAGAAAGGTGCTTTCTTTGAATTTTCCCATAGACAATTAAGTAAATTGTAGAAATGTTATTTTTGTGTTTTTTCACTCATATTTTCATGTTTTCTTTTTATTTTTGCTTTATTTTAATTGAATGTAAATGCTAATAACAGGGTCCATATTTTTTCTAATGTTAAAAGGAAGACTTCTAAATCAGAAATTCCTGAATTATCTGTCGCTTTCAAGGAAGAAATATTTGTGCTAACAGTGATAGGAGATTGGATACTTAAAGGTGGATATTTCATATATCTAATTTTTTTTTGTATTTGAGGATTGAACGCAGGGCACCTCAAATACTTGGTATTTGATCTACCACTTGGCTGTAACTCCAGCCCATTTGTCTTTTATTTTTTATCTTGGGATAGAGTCTCACTAAGTTATGTGGGCAGCTTCTGGCCTCAAACCTATAATCCTCCTGCCTCTGCCTCTCAAGTTGTTGGGATTACAGGTGTGAGCCTTGGCATAAGGCTCCAAAATCCAGTTTTCACACTGATAGAGAAGGATGTTACAAATGCAGTAATAGAGAAAACTGTATTAAACTCTGTGATGGATTAATATTACAGATTTGTTATTGTTGTTGTTAGGTATCATCAAGTCATGTCCCACTCATAGTGACCCTCATAAGGTAAATATTATAGTCATGCTAAATTATAGTTTTAAATATATATATGCATATATGGAATTAAATACAGATTTAAATGTGTGTATATGATAAAATAATATAGTAATAAATATAAATGAAATACATGTGTGTATGTGAATGTATATAACCATATGTATATACTTGTAGGTATTCCCTAGCTTTGTTCATTGACAGAAATGACATCAATGAAAAGCCAATAACAATGATTGGATCTTTTCCCCAGATCTTGTCTTCTAAACACCATTATCCACTAAAAGCAACTACAGCTTCTTAGAGAAATGGTTGATTCAATGGCAGAGGCTAGGAATACACAAAATGAGGTTCAAACACTTTGTTTTGTAAGAATTCAAGTTGTTTTTAGGTGATGTTGAGTTGGGTCCCACTCATAATGACCCTATGTGCAACAGAACAAAACACTTCCCAACATTGTGTCATGTCTAGCACTCCATCAGTGCATCTCTGCTATTCATAGTGTTTTCAGTGGCTAATTGTTTCAGGATTATTTTGGGAGTGGGCTGCCAGGTCCTTCTCCCATAGACTGTAAGTAGTACATGTGAAACTATGGGAACATGTTGAAAGGACACTAGCTTGAAGCATCTTCTACTATTAGAGTCAAGGATAATCGGAGCACCAAAGTAAGTAATGACAGAAAGAGATTGTAATCTATTGAACAAAACAGCAAATCATGAACCCATGCAGATACAAATACTTAAATAATTTAATATTTCATGAGAAACAAGATATTTATATACTTTCAAACTGGATCCCATAAAATTCTTTTTAATTTCCAATGGGGAAAGCATGACTTTACTGACAACATAAATCTAGCAGATATCACCTTAAGCAAGTGATCAAAGTAAATGTCATTATTAATGGGACAAACTGAAATCATGTTCCACCACCTGACACATGCATGCAGCATTGCTATGAGATGTTCTTGCCAAAGATATACAACCAAATTTAATTATGAAACAATATCAGACAAACCAAACTTATTCTCCAAAATAATTAGCTTATATTGCCCCAAAGTATCAAGGTTATGAATGTCAAGAAAAGATTGAGGAGCTATTTCACACAAAAGCCATTAGGATGGCATCAATAGGCAAATCATGTTTTGAACTGGATACATTTACTATTAAAGATATTACTGAGACATCTGAATAACTTTACGTGGGGTCCAATGATTAAATAATAATAATGTAATGATGTTATTTTCCTGACACTGATAGTTATATTTAGCTATGTAGGAAATTATTTGTTTATAAGAAAAATAGTATTAACGGTAATTGGGCATTAGTATCATGAGAAACTTATTCTCAATGGTTAAGAAAAATGAAAGCATTCATATATTACCTGCAATTTTATGTTTATGATTTTTACAAAGAAAAAACTATTGTGAGCAATTAGTTTTTGAATTTAAAATCTAAAATGGAGAGATATTTCTAGTAAAAATATTATGTAGTGTTAGTTTTGCTAAAAAAATTTCTAAAAGCTTACTTTTATTTTTCTGTATTTGATGTGGATCTGTTAGAGTCATGACTCCAAATCTGTATCAGAATCTGGATCAAAGCCCATGCATGCTTTGAAGAACACTGTTCTAGATTATATATTGTCTTTCATGATAAAATATGTACTTGATAATCTGTGAAATGATTTTCAAGTGATATAACTATATGTAAAACTATTCCAAATACTTTTGAGCATGCATGGGAATTATATAGTGATTTTCTTGAATGCTATCAGTATGGTATACATAGGTGATCAAATATCACTGCTTTATTCTACTCAGAAAATAAACCCAAGTGAATATTTGCATACATTGTATATGTTAGTCAGGATACAGGTAGGAAAAAGATGGCATATTCCAAAATGTGTAACTCAAACCAATTTTAGTATGGAACCATTTCCTGAGATTTAGGGATGGTTAAGAGGAACCTTTTAGGAGATGAGGAAGCATCTTGCTATTAGAATCAGCAGGAAGTCACCACTATTCTTGGGATGAGGAGAGGAAGGAAAGAGATACAAATTTCAGAGCCTGCTGAGATCTGCTATCATTGGGGAGGAATTGTCCAATATAGAGCCACACAGAAATGCAGTAAGGATAATGGATGGGCTATGGATATCTGAAAGGCTTCTTTCTTCTCTTTTTTCTATATGTACAGCTTCCTATTGGCTCAACCCAAATGGAAGTCAAATGGCAAAGGAGTGTTGGCGATGTTGTACATGTAAAGGTCATCTTCCTTGGCTACAGATCTGAATGGAGATTAAAAAAAAAAAATAGACCTCAGTAGGTCAAATGGAAATCACACCACTAGCATTTGTTGAAAGGTTTTTCAAATTCAGGTGCTATCAGTTAAAGTTTTTCCATTGTTCAATCATGAAATTTGTCTCTAATTTATTATCTGTTATTTTCTTTTCAGAATTAAGAATAAAATGGCATTTCATCCTCTGAATGAGTCCAAATAATTCCTACCAATTTAGTTTACTTTCTCTTCTTCAAGTGCTTAGAAAGTTCCCTAAAGGCTATCACACTGGCAATAGAGAAGGATGTGAATCAAGAGGACAGACAGGAAGACATGTTAGGAAGTCACTACCAATTTTCAGTTTAAAAGGTTGAAGTACTGGTTGATGATGTTGTTGTTAAATGCCCTCGAGTCAGGTCCACTCATAGCAACCCTATGTACAACAGAATGAAACAATCCTTGATTCTGTGCCAGACACATGCTCTTTTTTATGTTTAAGTGCATTGTTGTAGCCACTGTGTCAATACATCTGGTAAAAGGTCTTCCTTTTTTTGTTGACCCACTGGTCTCCCAAACATGATATCTGTCTCCAAGGATTGGTCTCTCCTGACAACATATCCAAATACATCAGATGCATTGCAGCCATCCTAACTTCCAAGGAGCACTCTGGTTACACTTATTCTAGGACAGATCTGTTGGTTCTTTTGGCAGTCCATGGTATATTCAATATTGGTCTCCAGCACCATAATTCAAAAGCCTCAATTCTTCTCTTGTCTCCCTTATCCAGGGTACACCTTTCATTACCATGTGATGTGACTAAAAGTACCATGGCATGAGTCAGGGACACCTTCATCTTCAATGTGACATCTTTTCTTTTCAACACTTTAAAGAGTTATTTTACAATTGCTTTTCACATTCCAAGAGTCCTTTGACTTTTTTGACTACTGTTTCCAAGGAGCATTGATTATAGAACCAAGTAAAGCAAAATCTTGGACAACCTCCACCTTTTCTCCATTTGTCATGAAGAAGTATGCAGACCCAGTAGTAAGGGTTTTTGTTTTGCTGATGTTGAGGTGCAATCCATACTGAAGTCTGTGTTCTTTGATCTCCATCAGTAAATGTTTCAAATCCTCTTCACCTTCAGCAAGCTGAGTTGTGTCATCTGCATAACATATGTTGTTAATGAGTTTTCTTCCAATCAAGATGCCATGTCCTTCCTCATAAAGTCTAACTTCTCATATTTTTCCCTCAGCATAAGGGTTGAAGAAGTACAGTGAACGGATACAACTCTGATGCACAGCATTCTCAATTCTAATTCTGACAGTGTTTCCTTGTTCTGTTCCAAGGACTGCCTCTTGGTCCATGGACATATTCTTCATGAGTATTATTAAGTGCTCTCGTATTCCCATTCTTTACTATGTTATCCATAATTTATTACAATCCACACAGTCAAATGCTTTTGCATAGTCCATAAAACATAGACATTCTCTGCTTTTTGCTAATATCCATCTGACATCAGCAATGATGTCCCTGGTTTCACACCCTCTTTTGAATCTGGCTTGATTTTCCAGCAGTTCCCTGTTAATACACTGCTGCAATCACTTTTGAATGATCTTTTCCAAAATTTTACTTGTGTGTGATATTCATGATATTGTTTGATAATTTCCACACTTGGTTGGATCCCCATTCTTGGGAAAAGGCAAAGATATGGCCCTTTCCAGTCAGTTGGCCAGGAAGAAGTTTCCAAAATCTCTTGGCATAAACATGTTAGCACCTCCAGTGCTGCATCCATTTGTTGAAACATCTCTATTGGTATTCCATCAATTCCTGGAGGCTTGTAGTTCATCAATTCCTTCAAGACAGCTTCCACTCCATCTTTCAGTACCACTAGTTCCTGATCAAATGCATCCTCTTGAAATGGTTGATCATTGACTAATTTGTTTTGGTACAATTATTCTGTGTATTCCTTCCATCTTCTTTTGACACTTCCTGCATCATTTAATATTTTTCCAGTAGAATCCTTCCCTATTGCCACTTGAGGCTTGTATTTTTTCTTCAGTTCTTTAAGCTTGAGAAAAACAGAGTGTGTTCTTCCCTTTTGGTTTTCTATCTCCAGCACTTTGCCCATGTCATTATAATATTTGATATTGTTGTTTTGAGATACTTTTGAAATCTTCGGTTTAGTTATTTAAATCTGTCATGTTGTCCTTTTACTTTAGCTACTCTATGTTCAAGGGCAAGTTTCCGAGTCTATTTTGCCATATAATTTGGCCTTTTACTTTTTCCCTCTTTTTAATAACCTTTTGCTTTCCACATAAATGGTATCTTTGATGTCATGCCAAAACTTATCTGTTCTTCCATCATTAGTGTCTAACACATCCAAACTGTTCTTCAGGTGGTCTCTGAACTCAGATGGGTTACACTTAAGGACCTATATTGGCTCTCACACACTTGTTCTAATTTTCTTCAGTTTCAGTTTTAGTCTTTATATGTGCAGTTTATGGTCTGATACACTATCAGCACCTGTCAGGTTCTGATTTTGATATTGTGCGCTTCCATCATCTCTTTCCTCAAATGTAGTTAGTTTGGTTCCTGTATGTTGCATCTGGTGAATTCCATGTCTATAGTCACTGCTTATGTTGGTGAAAAACTATATTTTCAGTGAAAAGGTCATTGGTCTGACAAATTCTGTCATGTGATCTCCAGTATTGTTTTCATCAGTAAGGCCATATTTTCCAACCACTGAGCCTTCTTCTTTGTTTCCAACTTTTGCATTCCAGTTAGCAGTCATTATCAGTACATCTTGATTGTGTGTTCAATCTATTTCATATTGCAGAAGCTGGTAAAAATCTTCCCTGCCATCATTTGTAGCTTTGGAGGTGGGTACATAAATTTGAATAATAGACATGTTAACTGGCCTTCCTTGTACATGTACAGATATAATTCTATCACTGACAGCTTTGTACTTCAGACTACATCTGGAGATGTCTGTTTTGATGGTGAATACAACCCTATTTCTCTTTAATCTGTCATTCCTGGCATAGTAGACCATATGATTATCCAATTCAAAATGGCCCATGCCAGTCCACTTTAGCTCACTGATGCCTAGAATGTTGATGTTTATGTGCTCCATTTCTCTTTCAATGATTTATAATATATTAATACTACATACATTCCATGTTCCAATTATTAATGGATGTTTACTGTTGTTCCTTCTCATTTTGAATCATGCCACATCAGCAAGTGGAGGTCCCTGGGGCTTAACTCCATTTATGTTACTAAGGTTGACTCTACTTTGAAGAGGCAACTCTCCCAGTCATCTTTTCAGTGACTTCCAACCTTGGTGGCTCATTTTCCAGCAGTATATCTGACAGTGTTTCTCTGCTATTCATAGAGTTTTCAAAGCCTATTTGTTTCAGGAGGGTGCTATCAAGTCCTTCTTCCTATATAGTCTTAGTCTGGAAGCCCCACTGAAACTGGTCCACCATGGCTGGCCTTGCTGGTATCTGAAATATCAGTGGAATAGCTTTCAGCATCACAGCAACACAGAATTTCCCACAGTATAGCAACTTGACAGACACATGGGGGAAGTACCAGTTAAAGAATGCAAACTTTCTGTTATATAAGTAAGTTTGAGAACTATATTGTAGAAAAAGATGACCTGATGACTACAGCTAATTACGATGTATCCTGAAATTGAAAATTGCTACAAGGGTAGATTGTAAGTGTTCTCACCACAAATAAATGATAAATACATGAAATACTAAGCCCTTGATTTAGCCCTTCTACAAGGTATGCATATTTGAAAACATCATGTTATACATGATAACTGTATATGTTTTTGTCAATTAAAATAAGTAAGTCATAGAAAAAAACTTTTTGTAAGCTACATAAGAAAAACTTTGAAGTCCTAGTCCAAAGCAGAGGATGGAAAAGTAAGAACAGATCTAAGATGTACTCACTTCACAAACTGTTTAATGTGTAGAGTGGTCAATTTTTTGAGAATAATAAGAAAAGTATAATGTGTTTAAGCTAACTCCCTGGTTTGGAGTTTGGTTGATAGAATAGTATCATTTATGTATATGGATATCATAAGAATTGATCATGTTTGCCTCTACTGGGAGCCAAAAAAGCAGCAATGAAATGTTCAGTCTTAACTCTGGTGAAGGAGCTAGGGTTTAGCTCACTTGGTAAAGTGCTGTTCTACTCTCTCTAAGGACCCAGGTTCGATGCCCAGCACCACAAAAATGGGAGAAGGACATTGCAATCCACTTCCAAAGCAATTTCAAAATAATCAGCCATTGAAAACCCTATCAGGGTCACTATGGGTCAGACCCGCCACAACAGCACCTAACAGCAACAAACCTGGTGAATATGAGATGTCTATGGAGACAGGTAGATGTAGATGTGTGCAAGAAAATGTGCTACACATTTCTACAGCTCTGAAAAGAAAGCTCATCTGAAGTTATAAGAGTCATCAGCATTTAGATATTGAAGGTTTTTTTTTTTTCTTTTTTCATTTCTAAGGTCATTGAATCCAGCATCTCACACTTGCATGCTTTGCAAGAGCTGTACCACTGTCCTGCACCCTCATCCTATTTTTTTACTTTTTATTTTGAGACAGGGTCTCTCTAAATTATGCAGGCTGCCTCTGGTAATGAACTTGTGACCTTCTTGCCATGCCTTCCAAATCACTGGGATTACAGGTATGAGCCACCACTGCTGGCCCTGTTGTGCTTGTTATTAATATCATTGTTGTTGTTGTTGTTGTTGTTAGGAATCTCCATATGTTTAAAACTAACAGTGCATTGGGTCCTTGCTATAAAAAGAGAGGTTCAGTAAGCAGTACCATTTGGAGAAGATGAGTTAGTAAGTGTATGAAGATGCGGCCTGCAGCTGTATCACTGTGGCCTCCGATCCTGTCAGATCTCAGATGCTAAGCAGGTCAAGCCTGGTTAGTACTTGGATGGGCGACTGCCTGGGAGCACAAGGTGGTATAGGTTTGGGAGAAGGACCTGGCAGCCCACTCCCAAAAAAATAATCCATCATTGAAAACCCCATGAATAGCAGAGAAGCACCGACAATAGTGATTTACCTTCTGTACGGAGGGTTGTAATGAGGAGGGTCGTTATGAGTCAGACATTGACTCTCGACAGCAGTTAACAACAACATAAATATTGGAATAGGCATAATCTTTCCAAATACTTGGAATACTATTTTTGAGAGTGTGAGAGGGAAAAAGCATCCACAAACCAAGTAAGAAAGAATAATCAGAAAGAAATCTTTCTATTTAAAAACTACTTTTAATGCTCATTATTATATTTCTTTTCCTAGATTGCTTCTCCTTTGGTCTGTGATAATAAATTTATAGCTAATATGTAACCTTGTAGTCATAGGCTTTTAAAGCTCATACGAAAAACAGTATTTACGATTGTTGTTTTTGTTCTTAGATGCCATTGAGTCTAGAAAAATATTTGTGCTTCCTATGAAGCAATCCCGTGACTGTTACAGTTGATTTTACAACTGATCATTTTTCTATCTTTGCTCAGAGTTCAGAGGAATCAAGAATATAGCATATATACAGGAAAATAGAGTACTAATCAGCATTAATTCTGTCTCTAGCATTATCTTATTTTTCTGGTGTCTTCTCCCTTAATTTCAGCATTATCTGTTAATTCTATTGAATATATTTCTATGAAAACATTAACTATAACATTAAATGTTCAGTGAGATGAGATATTTTTAAATCAATAAAATTGTAATCATGCAGTAATATTCTACCAAGCTGTTTTCTTCATTCTCAAACTTCTTAAGATCACAAAGTTTAGCCATTACAAATTTTAATTTGCCATATTTATTATGCCAATATAATATGTTAAATTAAACAAAAAATGGGTTACACATACACATAAATGTGAAGGATTTTAACATAGTGTTTACTGGATTAGTGGTCTAATGGAATTGCTATAGAAATACAGAAGTCATTATATTCAACCAGTATAGGCACAGTCCCTGAAATCCATTTAGAGTGCATTGTTTTAAGCAAGTCTTTAAAATTATTTGTGGGATAGCATATACTGTATAAGAAATAATTGCTTTTAACTGAGCCTCTGAATTTTCTTATTTACTAAGCATTCCTAAATCATAATCATAGAAAAGGTAAACAATACAGAAGCGTTTTCTACTCCATCCCTTTGCCTATCAATTCCACTTGTAAGAGTTAATAGTTTTTAATGACTTTTTGTGGAAACAGCCAGACATTTTTATTTGTTTGTGTTTTGGTTTTTTGAGACAGAGTCTTGTTGTTAGGTTCTACTGAGTCATGTTATAATAATGGTCTGGGATTTAGTTCAGTTAGTGGAGCACTACTCTGCAGTCTCTGAGGTCTCAGCTTTAATTCCAAGCACTGCAAAAATGGGAGAAGGACATGGCAATCCACTCCAGAGGCAATCCCGAAACAGCCATTGAAAAGCCTATGAGGGTGGCTATGAGTTGGATATGACTTGATGGTACCTAACAACAACAGGCTAGAAGGCGTTCAAGAAATGCCTCCTCAAAGTAAAGTTGACCTTAATGACAGGAATGGATGAAAGCACCTGGGACCTCCTATTGCTGATATGACACAACTCAAAATAAGAAGAAACATAGTGTCTGAAACATTAGACTCAAACATAGATCCTGTGCATGACACAATGTTGGGTAGTGTTTCGTTCTGTTGTACCTAGGTTCACAGTGTTGAGTAGTGTTTTTTTTTGTTGTACATAGGGTCACTATGAGTTGGATCAGCCTCAATATCACCTAACAACAACAACACATTTATTATATAAATAAAGATGAAAGTTCGCTTGTTTGGAGGTTGAGGACCCCTGCTCTAACTTACTACCCACACTACACTGAAGGCTTAAAACCCCTGTGCTTTCTATATTATCCTGACCCATACAAAATGCTACAAATTGTGGTGTGTTTGACCATCTAATTCTCTTTCTTATTCTTACTCCTCAGCCACAGGGTCTTTCTTTCAGTTTATTGAAAACTCTGAACTCTTCCAAGTTGTTCCAGTTATCTATTATGGTGAAACAACCTGTCTTAAAATGTTGTGGGTTAGAACAACAGCAGCATTTATTGTGCTCACATTTTTAGACTGTGTACAAGGTTCAGCATGGGCTGCTTATCCTTGCAAGAACTACTCAAAGGCTGGGAACTGGAGTCTTCCTAAGGCATATTATTATTATTCACTTGTCTGGCAGTTGCATCTGGCTTCAGATGAGGAAAGTGGGAACACCTATAAATATCCTGGGCTCCCCCATAATATGGTGGAAGTTTTCTCAGGGTGAGTCTCCCATAAGAGAGGGTGCTTTGGCACACCTGTAATTACAACAACTCCGGATGCTCAGGCCGGAGGATCTTGAATTCAAGACCAGAGACAGCTTGCACAACTTAGTGAGAAGCAGTCTCAAAACAAACATAAATAAGTAAGTAAGTAAATAAATAAATAAATATTAGGGTGCAGCTCAGTGGTGGATTGCTTGACTAGCATGCACCAGGTCCTGGATTGAATATCCTAGTACTGAGAGGGAGAAAGAGAGAGACAGAGGCGGAGAGAGCGAGCAAGCAGGCAGAAGCTGTATAAGCTTTTCTATCATAGCCTCAGATGTTTTGGAGTACCACTTACACTGTGTTCTGTTCATCACAAACAATACTGAAACCATCTCTTATCTAATTGGAGAGAAAAATTACACTTCTTTTGATGGGATAAGTGTCAAGTAATTTGTATCTTTTTGTTTTTCAGTACTGGGGAGTTGAATACAATGCCTTATGTATGCTAGGGAAGTGTTCTACCATTGAGCTACTACATCCTTTGATTTTATTTTATTTATTTATTTATTTATTTATTTTTTTTTTTTTTTTTTTTTTTTTTTTTTTTTTGAGACAAGGTCTCACTAAGTTGTGCAGGCTGCTTCTCCCCTTGAACTCACATTCCTCCTGCTTAATAGCTGGGATTTCAGGCATGTGCCAGGATGTGTGGCTGTATTCATTTTTGGAAACCATTATCCATTTCTCTGGGTGTTTTCCCATACCCATCCCTCTCCTTAAAGTAAGCTTCACTCTCTCCTCTTTGCTAACTGATAGTCCAAATTTCAGTTAAATTATGTGCTTATCGGGCTGGGATTTAGCTCACTTGGTAGAGCACCGGTCTACCAGTCTCTGAGGTTCTGAGTTTGATTCCCAGTACCGCAAAAATGGGAGAAGGATGTGGCAATCTACTCCTGAGGCAATCCCGAAACAATCAGCCGTGAAAATCCTATGAGGGTTGCTGTGAGTCTGACATGACTCAATGGCACCTAACAACAACAATGTGCTTATCACATGTGTGATTTATTCTCTAAAACTGTATTAGCGCCTGTAGTTATACTTTCCCAACCCATTATGGATCTTTTGCACTTGCTGTAATTTGAAAATATGTATATACTTGGAGATTATTAATGTTTGTCTTCACTGTTGATCAATCTGTAAACTCCGTTAGATAAAGCACTACTTTTGCATTACTCATTGTTATTCCACAGTCTTGCCTAAAATCTTTAATATATGTTGACTGAGTCCACCATAGAAAGTTTTGGTTGTGTGTTCTTTCTTCTTCAGAAGAAGCTAGAATACTTCTTTGTGTCCTTCAGAAACTCTAATTTCCACTCATTCTAAAGCATATGTATTTTTAAAACACAGGTAACTTTATTTTGAAAAAAATAAGTTCTTAATGTGACAAATAATTTAATCTTTTAATGATATCAATTATAATAGATGTTAAATCCTTTCAACCTTCATGCTATGCTATTCCCCTAAAAGAAAAATAAAAAGACAAATTTCACATTTCCAAGAACTACATAATGTCTGAAGAGAAATGTACTTTAAAGTTTCTGAAGCACCAGATGGTCTTGAGAGAAAAGCTGATTTCCAACTGAATGTTGGAAGAGCTGTAGTTTTATATATTCTTCCACTATTCTATGTTCTGGAGTTATATCAGGAGAATCTGTCCCCATTAACTTTCTCTATATCAAAATTAACTATAAAGTTTATTTCTTAGAAATCTTAATTTTGTACACTAATTTTTAGATAACATTAGACCTCTACTTATCATTGTGAGAATATCTAGAATAGGAAAGTATCTCTCCTTTGTCTTCAGGGGGCTATGCTGCTTTGAAAGAATTGGAGAGAATTAGAATTTTAGAGAGAATTAGATCATTTTACCCTTTGGAGAACTGCTTCCTCTTCCTTTCTAATTGTTAACTGATAGCATTTGGGTCTTGTTGGAGAGCTAGATAACATTTACCATGCACCTCTCTCTCTCTCTCTCTCTCTCTCTCTCTCTGTGTGTGTGTGTGTGTGTGTGTGTGTGTTAGACAGAGAGAGAGAGAGAGAGAGAGAGAGAGAGAGAGATGTATTTTATTATGTTTGTCTAGAAAAATGGTCCATCTGCCAGTACTGAGATTCAGATGTGGAAGAAACAAGACTGGATTTCTGACCTCAGATGGCCTGTGTAGATTTTCTATAAGCTTACATAATAGGGGACTTGTCGGCCAAGCACCCACTCTTCTAGGTCCCTGGCAGCACCTAAGAGGAAGAACTATTTCAAGGTCACACTGACCCCTATATCCTTGATATTAGCTTCTTACTCTGTAGCCCTGGACGAGCTGATTAACCTTTGTCATCTTGTTTGCTTATCTATAAAATGGAGATTATAATATCAACCTCACAGACTTATGGTGACAATTGTATGAGCTAATATAGAGATTAATACAGTATCTGGCTTAGTAAATGTTAGCTCTTGGTGTGTTCACACTGAACATCAGTACTTTCCTGAAAACAATTTTCAAATACAAAAAAAGCCACAATGACTTTTTAAAAAGGTATTGTTAATATTATTTTGATTGACAAATTATAATTATATGCATTTATGGGGTACAACATATGTCTATATGTAAACATGCATAATGCATATGCACAAAAATAATGTGATATGATTAAATCAAGCTAGCTGACATATCCATCACCTTAATTACCTATCATGTTCATGATAAGGCATATCTCCTGATGTGGTAATGGAAGGTGGTATCCAAAAAGACAAAAATAAAACTACTAAGTATTTCCTCAATAGTGCCCTAATTTGACACCTCATCTTTTGCTTTGTTCCATCCATATTACATATAATTTACCCAGGGGTGCCTGGAAGTTAGTGATCTTTGCTATAGAACTCAATAAACAGATTTTGTATTCACTTTTGGAGTATGAGACTCCTTGCCTGGAGACCAGCTGTGTATATGTGGAAGCGGTGGTGGTAATTGTGTACTGAACCAAGTAGATAGAAATGGTAGCAGGGCACGTTGGCAAATACCTGTGATCCCAGCGATTGAGCAGGTAGAGGCAGGAGGATCACAAGTTCAAGGTCAGAGGCAGACTGCACAACTTAGTGAGACTGTCTTAAAAAAAAGAGAGAAAGAAAGAAAGAGAGAAACAAACAAAGAACACAAAAAAGAAAGAAAAAATAGCTGTAGACTATCCTTTGTATAGTTAGGTGTGATATCAGTTAAGCATTAATATGCTGGTTCCCACTTAGTTTGCCCTACTTGTCCATTACTCAAGCTCAGAAAATGTGCCAGGCACTGTTATAGGTGTTGGGCCAACAGTGTTGAATTAAACTTTAAAGGATAAAAAATAACTTTCTATATAAAAAAACAACCACATGGTGCTGGTGGGAAATGTAGCAGGGATGTAATTACAGAGAGAGAGATGTGGTGCTGGTGGTGGTGGTGGTGAGGCAGTCAAGGATACTCACTTTCAGAGCTGTAATTTAGATGATAAGAAAAGTACTTTTCTATCTTTTAAGTAAGAGAGTAAATGTAATGCCCAAGTCAGGAAAGCATTTAGGAAGAGAAGACAAAAAGACGATGTGCTTAGAATATCGAGAAGGGGTCACATGAAAAGAATGTAAAGAGTTCTTGATGATCTCCCTAACTTTATGGGCAATACTAAAAAGTTTGTAGTTAGGATTAAGTTGTTTGGAAACTGCTAAAGGATTATAATCAGATGAATGATGTAACCTGATCTCAACTTTAAGAAAAACATTTCATCCCATTTCACAACCATTAGAATAGCTATAGCTATAGCAAAAAAACAACCTCCCCCCTCAAAAATAAATAAAAAGTAATCTACAAGATTTGGCAAGTATGGGGAAAAAGTGGACCCCTCACATATTGTTAAAGTTTAAAATTATGGAAAAACAGCATAAACAGTATAACACTTGCTTTAAAAAATTAAACTAAATTACCACATGATCCATCAGTTCCATGTCAAGAAAAATGCTCATAAAAAATGAACACAGGGACTAGAAAAAGTATTTGTGCACTAAAGTTGATAGCAGCATTATCCACAATAACCACAAGTGTAAACAGCTCAAATGTTCAGGGTCTTAGTGAATTTATGCTGCTGTAACAGAATACCATAGACTTGGCTGCTTATGAACAACAGAAATATATTTCTCATAGTTTTAGAGGTTAGAAGTTTGAGGACAGATGCCAAAATGGGTGGATTTGGTTTAGGCTTTATTCCAAATTATACACTGCAAGTTGCTCATAGTGTACTCATATGACAGAAAAAGGTTTAGAGAGTTCTCTGTATTGTCTTTCATGAGGACACTTAATCCTATTTATGAGAATTTCACCCTCATGACTTCATTTCCTCACAAAGGACCTACTGCCTAATACCATCACATTGGAGGTTAAGATTTCAAGATTTCAATGTTGCAGGGATACAAATATTCAGTCTATAATATTCATGGATGGATCTATAGATAAGCAACATGTGGTAAATGCATACAATAGAATATTATTCACTCTTAACACTAAAACATAGATGAACATTGAAAACAATGTTGTTTTTGTTATTGTAAGCTAGACACAAAAGGATGGATATTGTATGATTCTCCTTATATGAGGTACCTAGAGTGGTCAAATTCATAGAGACAGAGTGGAATACTAGTTGCCAGAGTCTGGAGTAGGAGTAACAGAAGCTATTATTTAATAAACAGTTTCAGTTAGGGCTGATGAAAAATTCTAGGGATGAATGAGAGTGCTGATTGCACAACAGTGTGAATGTCAACAAATTGTACCACTGAAATACTGGCCTCACTCATGGATGCTTGTAATCTCAGCAACTTGGGAGGCTAACGCAGAAGAACAGTGAGTTTGAGGCCAAACGCAGCCTGCACAAATTAGTGAGACTCTGTCTCAACATTAAAAATGAAAAAGGGGCTAAGGTGGTAGCTCAGTGGTGGAGTGCTTGCCTAGCTTGTGCAAGGCCCTGAGTTCAACCACCTAGTATGAAAAAAAAAAGGAAAAGAATAAGAAAGTAAGAAAGAAAGAAAGGAAGGAAGGAAGGATGGATGGAAGGAAGGAAGGAAGAGAAGAAAGAAAAAAAATTAAGTAGTAAATTTTAAGTTATGTTTATTTCACCACAATTAAATAAAATGGCAGCTCACATTAGTTGGGCAAAGAGAGAAAGAGAAGTAGCAATACAAATGTACAGACACCAGTTAGAGAATGTTGCAGTTTTGGCTGGAAAATGATTGTATCCTGGACAAAGTGGTGGGGAGGGGCATCAGAAATAAGTTCCAATTCTGGATAAAATTGGGATTCATCCATGATGATGGACTGGTTATATATATGGAAAAAGGAAAAATGAGGGTGACTCTTAGAATATTCAACTTTCTTCTTCTGGAACAAATACCCAAGATAATGAACTTAGAAAAGGTTTATTTGTGCTCTTTTTTTGGAAGTTTTTTTGGAAGTTTTGGAAGTTTCCATCATTGACCAACTGGCACCATTCCTTTTGAGCCAATGTTGAGGCAGCTCATGCAAAGCAAACCTGTTCACCTTGTGGTTGAGTCTGTGATATGAAAGTGAGGAAGAAGAGGCTACACTCCCAATGTACCCTCATAGGCACTGCCCCAGTTACCAAAAGACCTCCCACTAGGCCCAACCCCTTAAAGGTTCTATCACCTCCCAATAACCCCACAGGCTGGGGACTAGACTTTTAACAAATGAGACTTTGGGTGACACATATTTTTGTTAAAATAGTATGATGACAGTAGAGACACTGGGGTGAGGTTAGGGTTAGAGTTAAATTGGTTTGTCATCAGAGCACAGATGGCTATTAAGGGATTAATTTTAGGAAAGACAAATTAGGAAAACATAGATATAATGGAGCATCAACTTCAAGACTCCAATACAAATGTGCTATAACAGCTTGAGTGAGAGGAGAGGGTGATTATGGCCAAGGGGATCAGTGTTTTCATAAGCTGTAAAACTGCAATGGCTATAAATGAAATATCTAGCATAGAAGTAAGAATATTAACTGGGATGGGCTAACTGGGCTGTGTAAGTCTGTTTCCCATTGTCAGTTAGAGACCCCAGTGGAAGTAAGAGTCAAGGCTGTACCAAGAACATACACAACCACAGCTCTGTGCCCTTTTGTACTCTAAAATGAGGTGCTGTGTTTGCATAAAAACTGAACACCTTGTTTATTGTATGTATGTTTTCTGACAGTAAGCCCTGTCATCTTCAGATGTGATTAAGGTCTTCTAGAACTTCACAGCAGATAGCCAGGTAGGAGGACCCCCTACAGACAACCTAGAATGAGAGGCAGAGTCAAGCTACAGTGATAGTCAGATCCTGAATTGGTGGGGTTTTATTTATTTATTTATTTATTTATTTATTTATTTATTTATTTATATTTGCAATACTTAGGAGCTGAACTGGGGCCTCCCACATGCTTTGCAAGTGCTCTGCCACTAAGCTACACCTCCAGTTCCATTTTTATGTAAAAAAAATATTTTTTATCTTGGGACAGGGTGTTGCTAAGTTATGCAGGCTGCCTTGGGTTTCAAACCTGTGATTCACCCTGCCTCCACACCCCCCGCGGCCCCCCCCCCCCCCCCCCCCCCCCCCCCCCCCCCCCCCCCCCCCCCCCCCCCCCCCCCCCCCCCCCCCCCCCCCCCCCCCCCCCGTTACTAAATTTTCAGGCATTTGTCACCACACCCAGATCCAGACCTCGGGGTTCTACTTCTTCTTCTAATCGTTGAGGTAACATCAGACAAGTTCATTATTCTTTGGGGATTTTTATTCTTCACGTTAGGAAGCAGAGATTATGCTACTTAAGGATTTATTATAAGGATTAAGGATAATTCACATAAATTGCCTGGTGTTATGTAGTGGACAGTGAAAGTATAGTGTTGTTTTATCAAGGTCTGTTGGGAGAGGAGCTGACATTCGATTTGACCAAAGAATAAGTTGTAACAAGTAACAAGGGAATAGTTTGAGGCAAAAGTCGTGAATGGCTTGAAAATCATTATAAAAAATTGTTTTTACAGAATGTGTGTAGCTTCAACAGAGAGTAATAAAAAAGGAAGAGCTTGGGAATTGTCATGGTCAGAATGGAATCCAATATATAACTATTGATAAATTGTCTCTCATCCTTTCTAGAAATGTGTATGACCCATGGGAGAGAATTTTAGGAAGTAGCTTCATTTTTAAAAATTTACCAGTTACTATCAGAACTGGGATCTCCATACTTTTGACTGTACATCTCCATCAATCCACTATTTTGCAGGCAGCCTTTTTTATTTTTATTTATGATCTGATGTACTAAACTTTATATGTGTTATAAAACATACTCAAAATAGAAAAATTAAGGTGAGCTAAGAATGAAATAAAATTTAAACTTCATGACATATGAATTACATATACATTGTATTTAGAAAATCATTAATCATCTATTTTGAAAGTTCTGTGATTGACTGTGCTTCATTCTTCTTTACAATGTTGATTTAACATTTCAAAATTTAGTATTTCAAGATCAATTTATTCCTGATCATCATCTTCAAAAATCACCATAGCCAAAAATGACACCTGACAAGAATATATAATACAACTAGAAAAATTGCATCATTAGGTAGTTACAAATCATGAGTCTCATATTTTAATCCTTTGCAAAGGACTATGCAAATGTTTTAATAAAAATAAGCTGATAAATTAACCATCTTCCATGGTAAATGACCCACCTTCCATGAAGTCTATTAGTTATTGCTAATAATTAATCAGGCAATGTTGCATTTTCATATATACATTTTTTAGAATGGGCTTAAAATCCACTGAAACTATGTCAAAGTAGGATATTTTATAGATAGAAAATTTTGTTGCCAGGATTTTAATGAATAATGGGAGAGTTTAAATAGGTCTCCTGGTTTCATATTTTTATGATAGTAATGTTGACCAATCCCTGGAAAAGGACATGAGGTTTGGGAGAGTGGCAAGTCAACAACAACAACAACATAAAGAAGACCCTCAACTAGATGGATTTACATAGTGACTATGACAATGGGTTTAACTAAAAAAAGATCATGTGCCTCGCACAGAATTGGGGAGTGTTTATTCTGTTGTACATAAGGTCACTATGAATTGGACATGACTTGATGGCCCCTAACAACAACAACAAAGTGTTATCCCAACATTTCAAGGTATCCTTTTTTAAAGGACTCTCCACGTATATTTTTCCTTCAAAAGTCAGTCGCATATTATTCGCTAGTATTTGTTTTAACATGAATGAACAGTACTTTTGGCTTTTTTAAAACAAAACACATAAGCTCATTTAAGTTTGACAACTGCTATAAGTACTTTGCCATGATACCCAGCGGACATCTATGTAGTGCGAAATATTTACTTGTTTACTTGCCATATTGTTTTAAAGTATTATGAAATTTCTATTTTTTGTGTAATATAATATGTAAATCCATTTAACCTGGCACAGAAAAATAGGATATTTTGTAATATTCTGGAATTAACTTGATTTTTTCATTATCATATATTTTAATTGTAGAAAATAATGGGCTTCATTGTGACATTTTCACATTGCATATTATGTACAATGATCATATTTGCTCCCCACCATTTCCCTCTCTTATCGCCTTCTCCCTAAACTGATGATTGATAATGACAATGTCAACCTTATACACTGCAGAACTCCACCTCTTCTCTCAGGTCACCTGGTAGAACATAGGTGACAAATGTATGAAGTTTGGTCACATGAAGGACACCAGGGTCAGTCAGTATAATAAATAAAATTAAGACTTTTTTTTCTTATTTTAGATTTCATAATGGGGTACTCATTTTGCATGTGTGGATGCATGCATTATATAAAATATTCCTACATCCATGGCACCGAACAACAAACAACAACATTTCAATGAAAGCTTTGGGGCTCCAGCTTTGCAGGTCTTGAGATTAATAGCATCACTTTTTTGGTGTTAATTAGGCTGCCTTGGCTCCCAGAACATAAAGACAAACGGGGGCATGACATACATGACTTATGTTCATGTATATGCCTTTTAGGAAATTCACAAGGTGCATTATTCAGCACTTCACTTGATTGGTGTAAAAAGTCATATTTGAGGGGGATTTTACCATTTGGAATTTGTGAGTTGATTGTGATACAAAGTAGAATCATGTCAATGATTTTTATATGTAGTTTTGGTAATTATTTTTTTCTAAGCAACATAGGGTTTGGAGGTTACCTCAGCTGGTAAAGTGTTGCTCTGCACTCTCTGAGGACCCAAGTTCAATCCCTAGCACCAAAAACTGGGAGAAGGATGTAGTAATCCACTTCAGAAAGTATCAGCCACTGAAAACCCGATGAAAATTGCTATGAGTTGGACTTGATACCTAACAACAACAAGTAAAATACAAATTTTGGTATAAATATGCTCTCCTACTGTTTAAGCCTGCAGCTGTAGCACTGTGGTGTCCAATCCCATCAGATCTTGGAATCTAAGCAGGGTCAGGCCTGGTTAGTACTTGGATAGGAGATCGCCTGGGAACACCAGGTGCTGTAGGCTTAGGAGAAGGACACAGTAACTCACTCCCAAAAAACAATCTGCCATTGAAAACCCTATGAATAGCAGAGAAGCACTGACAATAGTGTTTTACCTGTTGTACATAGGGTTGCTATGAGTCATATACTGACTTGATGGCACCTAACAACTCCTATTGTTTATTCCTGGTTATGTTTTGCTTTTCTTTCTGGTTGTGTTTTATCATTGTGTAGGTATGTGTATATGTATATGTTTGTGCACACTAAACATACTTTCTGTTGGTGTTGTTAGGTGCCATCAACTTGGGCCCAACTTATAGCAACCCTCCTATGTGTTTCAATGGCTGATTGTTTCAGGATTGCTTCAGGAGCGAACTGCCACATCCTTCTTCCATTTTCGTGTTGCTGGGGATCCAACCTGGGTCCTCAGAGCGCAGAGCAGCACTGTATCACTTGTGCTAAACCCCACCCCCAAACACATTTAGGAAATTCAAACACACTGAGGAAGAAGCAGTACAGACAGAGAAAGAGACTGTAGATCATAGACCTCTGTAACTTTCTAGAAAAAAGACTAGCATAAGATGGAATGCCAGCTAAGGGTCCTACTGCTTTTTATCACTGGAATTCAGCATTACTATTGAAGAGGCTTTGCTCCAACAGTGGCTACATACAAAGGAGAAGTCACTTTTATACAGAGAAAAATTCTCCCTTGGCTTTACATTATACATTTTTAGTATCTATCACACATGTAAGTTTCAAATTAAAGTGAAAAATATGGTCATGGTGGTCATTACAACTTTTACTAATAAGCCAGCTGTTTTGCCATCTCCTTGGCCAAATGACGGATGCCTTTTGAGTGATGAGGTGGTTAGTGCAGTAGCTTTTGGTTCTTTTATAGTTTCATTTCCATTTTTAAAAGCCATTTAATAGACAGTAAAATTCTAAATGAACTGAATTCTATATGTGCAATTTTATAGACTGTTTCATTCTTAGTGTAGATGAGATGATGATTTAGAGCCCACCTAGATTTTTTAATGAAAAGAAAGGCTAATTTCTGCATCATTAACTTGTCCTATCAATTTTCAATTTGACCAATTCTGAATGACTACTCTCACATTAGTTTAATTTTTTAGTTATTAGGTAGTTATAGTTCATATTTATAGCCACTTATCTGGCAAGAAAACATAGGCTTTAAATTTTACTTTTATTTATAACCAATGAATATATGGGATTTTAGGGGAAAATATCCTGAAGCTTTTCCCAACCTTGCTAATGATACCATAAACTATAGGGCTAATCACTTTTTAGATATTAATTGTAGTTTATGAAGGTTTTTAACAAATTCATGTGAGAGGTTCATACTGATAAAAAGAAATTAATTTTATAGCATCAAGAATTTATCTATTAAAATACATTCTTTCAATTATATTTCATTGAGAAAGTCAGCTAATTATATCAGAATAGGTTTTAACCATTGTATATTTATATAGGGCTGGGGTTTAGCTCAGTTGGTAGAGCGCTGCGCTGCAGTCTCTGAGGCCCAGAGTTCAATTCCCAGCACTGCAAAAATGGGAGAAGGGCCTGGCAATCCACTCCCAAGGCAATCCTGAAGCACTCAGTCATTGAAAACCCTATGAGGGTAGCTATGAGTCAGATACTGACTCGACAGCACCTAACAACAACAACATATTTATATATGTCTATTAGTATGTTAGCTGGGATTTAGCTCAGTTGGTAGAGCGCCGCTCTGCAGTCTCTCAGGTCCTGAGTTCGAGCCCCAGCACCTCAAAAAATGGGAGAAGGGCATGGCAATCCACTCCCTAGGCAATCCTGAAACAATCAGCCATTGAAAACCCTAAAAGGGTTGCTATGAGTCAGACATGACTTGATGGTACCTAACAACAACAACAACATTAATATGTTAAGTTCAATGTGAAGTCAATAGGTTTTTAAAAACCCTGGCCAGTTGTGGGTGTGCATCCTATAATCTTAGAAATCAAGAGGCTGGGGTAGGCGGATCAACATGAGTTTAAGGCCAGCCTTGTCTATTTGTCAAGTTCCATAACAGCCCAGGCTACATGGTAAGACCCTATCTCAAAAAATCCAAAAATAAATCATGAAATATTAAAAGTGTTTATGTAATCATGTACACATAAAATATTTGTACTAATTAGATGCTATAAAATATATTTATCAGCATTGCCCTTTTATTATTTTTAGTACTGGGAGTTGAACCCAGGGCCTCACACATGATAGCAAGAGCTCTAACACTGAGCTCTACTTACAGCCTCCTTTTATTTTTTATTTTGAGACAGCATCTCACTAAGTTGAACAGGTTGCCTCAGGCCTGCAAGTCACAATCTTCCTGCCTCAGCCTCCTGGATCACTGGGAATACAGATGTGTGCCATGATACCCAGCTACGATTGCCCTTTTCATTCAATAGTGAGTACTGTGCTTTGGATCATAAGAACTGGGTATAAGGAACTTGCATTTACAATATTACATGTTAGCAGGAATTAAACTATACTTCATATAATGTGAAATAACTAGCTTAGTTACACATAGGCATTGTGGTTTGATAAAGTAATTTTTCAGGTTAAGTAAAATTCTAAACCCATCCCATCTTATATATAATTCCAAAATTTCTATGATTTCTCTAATATACTCCTCCAAATCCCCCAAAATTAGTAATCTAATCAGTTATATACTAATTTAATGGATTTTTATTGTATTTTGAGAGACATGTGGGCACCTTGCAAATCTCCAAGACCATCCTTATAAAGTATTGTCTCTATATACTATACTCTGGAAGGAGCTTTTAAAATTGTTTTTGTGTTTGTGATCCATCTGAGTAAATGAATACAGTATCTAGTTTGGTATTAAGGCATTCACAAAGTTATTATCTTCAAAGACAAGGGGAAATTTTATTTTTTGAGGTTATAGTTCTGGACTGAAAGAGTAAGTATGAATATACATTCTTAAAGATAATTACTTAGATTTGCTATAAATCACAGGAACTACTAACATCTCCTTTTACTGATAATTATCTTTCAGGAGGGCTGGGGTTTAGTTCAGTTGGTACAGTAACGCTCTTCAGTTTCTAAGGCACTGGGTTCGATCCCCAGCACCACAAAGACAGGAGAAAGATGTGGCAATCCACTCCAAAGGCAATCCCGAGACACTCAGCCATTGAAAACCCTATAAGGGTTGCTATGAGTTGGAGATGACTTAAGAACACCTAACAACAACATCCTTCAGGATACTGCTTAATAAATGTTTGTGAATAACTAAGTCCATCAATGTAGCTTATCATGGGTACATGAAATATTACCTACAAAGACCTTCTTTCTCTGGTGGATTTTGCTGAAATTTTGTGTGCTTTGTACTCCTTATGTATACTATAATCGGGTAAGGCTGATAGCTATTGGCAAAACATTTAATATTTAATTCTATACCTTTTATTGCTTGTTTTTTTTTATGCTGTGAAGTAAGCAGCAATATTCCAATTATTCTTCCAACTGACTAATCATTAAGTGTAGATATTTGAATAAATTGGTAACAGAAGAAATATAGTTTAAAATTCGATTTTGTGGCTCCTTTTGAGATTCTTTAATTGTTTGTTCTAGTGGTAATGAGATGGAGTAAAGTCTAGATAGTAAAATGAGTCTAGATTTTTCTTGAAGAAACTTATTTGTCATTTGATTAATTTTTCAGTGTTTTTAAATGTACTTGTTAACCCAATGGGCACAATAGACCAAAACAGAGGAAACAGAACAAAACAACAACAAAAAAAAATTGGTACATTTTACATTCCCCTTGTGTATTTTGAGATATAGAGAATTTTCAAGCAGTTTATCATTCTTTACCCCTTGTCGTTTGTCTTTCCTCATAATTATAACTGAACATCACCTTTATTTTCAGTCTTATCCCATTCTAATGACAAACAATTAAAAATAATTTTAATAACTCATGGCAGTTAGTAAGCATAAAATGACCTACTGAGCAAGATTTATGCAGGGAGTTTTATATATTCTAACTAAATCTTCACATTGGCACTATAAATTCAATATCATTTTCCCAAAATTTATCTATGAAGAACTTATTCCTTAACTATCCACATTATGTATTTGAGAACCTTGAAAATATATCAAGGTACAAGCAATCTTAGTGAACAAAGTTTGTACTTCCAATCATCTAGGATTGGTAGTAGTCTAAAACAATTTTGAAAACAAGGATGATTTCAAATAACAATATGTGATGATGGATGTCTGTGATAAAATCTGTTATATGTGATATGTATGCATATATGTTACATACAAATGCATATATATGTATTTCTATATGCATTTTATTAATAATGAAAAAGATAAAAACTACATAATACAGTATTATCTTGGATAAACAAAATATTTTGCAAAAGAGGTAACGTGTACTTTTGAATATTATTTTGTGTAATTCATTTCAAATATGATATTATGCTTTAATTTTGGAGAAAACTTTACTTTCTAGCTAACAGAATCATAATATTGATTTGTCATCCAAGAAACAAACTTTAGCCATAAAATGGAAAGTCTCATAGCTTTTCAGTTATTTTACAATTAAAAAGATTTGTCCAATTCTCAATCATTTGGAAAAACAGCCTTTCATGATGAACAGCATAATGTAAAAGAGAACTTGAAGAAAAACCACCATTTTTTATATAATTTGAAATCATTTGTTTGAAAAGCCAAGGCATTCATCAAATATACACTTTCTAGAACATGCTATGTATTATGTATTACATTACATACATACATACATATATACATATATATATATATATATATATATATATATATATATAATAGTCCTTCTATTTGTACATAGGATTTATTATTAATGGTTTTCTCTTTGCTGTCCTCATAAATGTAATTGCCAGTAGCTTAGCACCCAGGAGTAACCTAGCAACAAGTCAGGTCTCCAGCAAGTAAGAAATAAATGCAGTGCTGTGGAAAAACTATTTAGTTTAAGAATATTGGCACATGTATATTATTAAAATCTTACAGTTTTTGAGAAATTGAATGACAATAGTTGTTGAATTTTATACTAAATAATATTATTGCCTGCCTCGTTCATTCAGAAAAAAAGGAATTTATTTCAGACTGAACCACTACTAGCCAGATAACTGAATATATTGTTTTCCCTGGCACCATATTTACTGCAGGTTAGATGAAAGAGATTCTTGACATGCTTTTACAATATGGTAAATGATTTTACTAGATTTCTTTTAACCAGTAAACTTTGAGAGTGATTCATTGCTCATCTCCTATATAATGTTAAAATAAATGTTTCAATTTATTTTCAAGGGCTTTTCTTGTAGTACTGCACTTTTAGGGTGATCAATTTTGGGGACTACTGTAAAAGATTCCACTTTGTGTTTCATATTTTAAGACTTTGATATATTTAATATAGATTTCCTCTGAAGAAATTTAATTTCCACATTTACTTGTTATTTTCCATGGAGAGTAACTTTTGTGTGCTATAGTTGTAATTTTATAAAGTAAGATAAGCTGTTATTATTAGAGATAAGCTTCCCTTCCATAGAATCATCATTTATGTGATAAGCAGACCCACCTAGGGAGAGAAACACATACTGATGAATATTACTTGGCCCTTATCCATTTGACAAGTAGCTCACTGCACTTCAAGAACTCTTAGAGCCTTTAGGAAGACTGAGGTAAAGAATAACAGTTTGGAATATGGGCTGAGCAGATTATGGCAAATTTAAAATGAATGTAAAGAGTTTAAAACCAGAAAGCACCTGCTCCCTGGTGGAAATATTTTCCCTGGGTTTTGTTATTACTTTTAAAATCTAACCTCAAATGACTGAATTGTTGCCCCAATAATAACTAGGATGTGAGCTCTACTCTAACTTTTTTCTCTCATTGTTCTCTCAGCTCTCTTCATTAGGAAAGGGGGAAATAAATTGTGAGAACCTTAGAGAATAAAACAAACTTAGTAAGACAGTCAGACTTTGTCTATATAATGAAATTGTACAGATTTCTTCTTATGAATCACCTTAAATTAAGAATATTCTTTACATGAAAAATTTACCTACCCTTGGAAATATGTAGCTACAACTGGATAGACTGGTTTGGCTGAAGTTTAGCCCCTAAATATCATGACAGAATAACATAGTTTTTCTGTGAAGATTCTCATTGCAGCTGCTACCACTGGTCAGGAAAACAGTTTTTTAGATGTGGCATATGCACATTAACTGACTCTTCTGGCAAAGATGTCTTGATGTAATCATATTATTGAAAAAGTATATGCTTCATCTGGGGAGATTGAGTTCCTGGAGGCCAGGGATGATCTTATTTGTATTTTATGCAGTACTTAAATGATTAATCCTTTTTTTTTTCCTAAGAAGCATTTTAGATATGTTAGAAAGGGCTATAAAAATCACTAAAATTACATTAAAATATCCTAAAATAAATAATTTATGTTACAGAGATCAAACACTAAAATAATGTATACCCTTGTAGATGAAATAAAGCTGACCACTCTATTATAGACATAAAATAATTACCAGAACATTATTGTTAAATTGTGAAGCTGATCTAAAAGGAACTATACTTGTGATTGCAGGTTTGGTTACAAAAGTACGGCTATCTTCCCCCGACTGACCCCAGAATGTCCGTGCTGCGCTCTGCAGAGACCATGCAGTCGGCCCTAGCTGCCATGCAGCAGTTCTATGGCATAAATATGACAGGAAAAGTGGACAGAAACACAATTGAGTAAGTAATGGCATCCATACTCCTTTTCTCTTGGACTTTGAGCCAAACTAAGTAGTCTGAAAAACTTTATTTACATGGACTCCAACAACAGTAATGGGATTATTTGTCTCATGAACTAGTCTGTGGAATTGATCCTGTTTATAAGTATATGCCTCTGATATTTCATACAACACTTAAGGCCCAAAGTCAAGTTTACTCAGCAAATTTTTACAACACATTTTCAAGCAGGAAATAAAACACCAACAAAAGTCAAAGTAGGCATATTATTGAAGAACAATGACAATGAATGATGGAGCTGTTTTCAGGATGGGGGAAGGCATACCATGCACATCTTATCCCAAATCTGTTAAGTGGTATCATATTAGTAGCTTCAAATTGGCTATTATGGAATTATTTACACAATGGAAATTGAGAAATTACACAAATGAGTGCTGTTATTTGGCGGGGGTGGGAGGAGCAGTACCAGAGGCGCATTTTTTACCAGTTTATTACCTCCTCACTGGTCACAATTCTCCAAATGAGATAAATCAAATAAAGGTTTTCACTGGAAATTCTCTATTTTAAATTTCTTACTAATGAAAGTCTTGTTCTTACCTTTAATAATACTCATTATTTTATTGGTTGATAATCATTCCTTGATTTATTTATTCAACCAGTTACTCTTCACTGGGCACTCTATCAGTGAAAGAGTCAAGTACAGATCCAGAAGACATGAGATCTTTGTAAAATGAACTTTGTCATATGCACAGTTATGCATAGTGTCAAAGTATTTTCCACAGGTTCACAGTAAGTTGTTTAATATAATGAAGCAACATTATTATTTTTGGACAGCAAAAGAGGAAATGATTCATTTTCTCAGTGAAGGGAAAAATCATTTGTGTTTTTAAAGCCCTGTACTCAAAAAGTGAATCCATTTCTGTTATTTAATTTGATGATCATATATCAACTTCCACAATAGGGAAGACAAGGACATATTTTTATCAAATAAAAGTACTGAATGCCAAAGCTTGAGTTAAGTGTACAGTAGCTGCAGAACCTAAGTCTTTTAAAGTTTAGCCTGTGGAACTTGCTCTGCTGTGTATCTTGAGAAATAACATTTATTTTTTTTCTTTTTAACCATTAAATACCTGAAATATCTGGATTCAAACATAATTATGACCTGTCAATCTAATTTAACATGCAATTCTGAAATTTCATTTCACTTTCTAATGCTTACAGCATGGTGTTCATCACAGTATTTCTATATTGTCAAGACAAGGAGCCACGCGATAAAGACTTTAAGATTAAACTTCAAAGCTGTTTGAAAAATTAATATACGACTTCCTGTAGAACTTGTATGAATTGCATAAACACTAAATTTGATTTAAACTTTGGAAAAAAGTCAATAGTATGTATGGTACATTCCATAACAATTTAAGCTTATTATCAATATTGGGAATAGAACATTGATATTTCAGATCTCTCGACCTCTAATCATTGAAATTCTCTCTTCATGGTATAGTATGCAACTTTCATTTTAAACCATAATATACCACTTGTCCTATAAACATGTTCTTAAATTAATAAGAAAACTTCTAGCTAGTTCTATGTTTTATTGCTATGAATAGTACAGAATTCCATTTAAATTTTACTGTTCAGTCCAGTATTTTACCAAGTACTCCAGATAATTTCCTGGTTCCCAGATGAGAACTGTTTGCTTCTGATTCACTTTCTTGAAAAAATGTGATGTAATTTTATATAAGTAAATCAAGGGTTTCGGAAACAAATTATACTCTTTGAATATCTGACTTGAATAGTGTTAGACAGATAAAGAATTGTATAACACTTATTACTAGATATTAAAACTAAGAAAGTAGAGTTCCACAGAAGGTGGCACCTGCTTCCAGTTTTGGGAAATTGGTCATTGGAAGAACTCAAAATAGGTTTGATTTCCTAAAGCAGCTAGAGAAAGAGCTTTGTCAGGAGATAATAAAAGAGGAATATGTACAGGATTTATTTGGACCCTTCCTGTGGAAAGGGGCCTGAACAATTTATTTTTATTTATTTATTTTTATTGGAAAATTTTAATGTGCACCTTAATGTGCTTCATTCTGACATGCTTTTCATTGTGACATTTCCATATATGCATTTTGATGTACATTATTCATATAGGTTCCCCCTTACCCTTTTGTATGTTTCCCTCCCTCCCCATCTAAGTCTTCTCTATCATTTACTTGAACAATTTATTTTTATCTGGCAAGCGGGTGTAAAAACAAACGGAGATGTAGAGAAGGACATGATCTTTTTCAAGCACAAGGTGGCTCAGATTCCAGACCAAAGTAAGGATAGTATCAGTGCAGAGGAATTAGAATAGCATTTCTATGATACAGAACTATAAAAAGTGGATCAACTATATAGGCAACCCTTAATTTAAAAGCAAAGGAATTTTATTGTTTGGGTTTTGTTTTTGTTGTTTCTTTGCTTTTGTATGTATTTGTTTTAGCAAAACCTTGTTCTAATTCAACTTGGGGGTATTTTTATTTTTGGTTTTGTTATTTGAATTGGTAATGAATATTCCCGTTAAAAGTGTTTTCCTGGCAATTATTTCTGGGTGAAACCACAAAAACCTTGTTGAACCCCTTTCATTTTCCCTTTCTTCCCTGCTATACCTGCTCTGTTTCCTGTCTTTGTTTCTTGTTTCCTGTCACTCCAGCTACAAACCCTGTGGCATCATTTGCCTGTTTTTTTTTCCATTGAAATGTCTCTGTTCTTGAGGTGTTACTGTTCAGATTACTCAGGTCAAATAGTGTACTATTTTTGCAAGTATAATCCCCATAATCATGCTATTGAGGCAATTGTCTGTACTTTTGTAATCTCAAGTGAATACACAGTAACAATCCATGCTGAAATTGCACTCTATTATTTTACATAGTCAAATGATAAAGTACAATTTTTTTCTTTCTTATTTTATTTATTAATTTACTTATTTATTTTTTGAGAGAAGATCTCATTATGCGGCCTAGGCTGTTCTGGAACCCACTTATGTAGCCCAGGCTGGCCTAGAATTCATGTTTCTCTTGACTCAGAAGTATGAATTTTTTTATCTGAGCCTTATTATATGCCATATGAACTATAACTATATACTTAGAATCATGCCTCAAGTATTAAAATAGTGACTTAGTATCCATTTTCAGATCCTATAAACTCTTATACAACTTTAGACTCCTTTCAAGATTCGTTGTTTTTAAATTAAGTAACTATATCCTCCTTTGGCCGACAGACATGTGGTGTGTTTATTATGTATTTCTTAAGTAATTAAAAGTGATGATTATAATTGTAATAAGCCCTATACTTGTTGAAGATATAAATCATTGTCAGGCAACAAATTTAGATATTACTTTTAATGGCATATTATGTTGCTTTTATAGTAATTAATTAGAACTGGCATTGGAGAGATAGTAATAAATACTTATTTCCCACCAAAAGTGAATTCATTATGCAGTGTTGCTAAGGTTCTTCTAAATTACAGATTGGCTCCCTGATATTTATAAACAAGTTCACTTAAATTTCTTAATGAACTAAGCAATATATAATATACATAAATATATTTTTAGGAAAGAGAGAAAAACAGCAAAACAGCAAAGCAATCAGGAAAATTAGTTTGATATGATTTTATAATGTTAGAAGTAATATTTTAGTTTTTGTTTTATATGTACACAGTTGCATATGATGAAGAATGCTTTGTGAAAGATTATGTCTTAAATAGTTAATCTTTCTTTTCTAACTCCCTCAATATATATACATATATATATATATATATATATATATATGTATATATATATATATATATATGGGCTGGGATTTAGCTCAGTTGGTAGAGTGCTGCACTGCAGTCTCTGAGGTCCCAAGTTCAATTCCCAGCACCGCAAAAATGGGAGAAGGACCTGGAAATCCACTCCTAAGGCAATCCCGAAATAGTCAGCCATTGAAAACCCTATGAGCGTCTCTATGAGTCGGATACCGACTCGACAGCATCTAACAACAACAACAACAAATATATGTGTGTATATATATATATATATATATATATATATGTAAAACATATGTATGTATATATATTGTGTATATATATGTATATGTGTATGTTCAAATATACTCAATAATCTGAATAATCTTGCTTATTTTGTTAAAGCCATGTCAAAAACTTTTGCTTAATTATAATTACCTTAATGCTGAGTAAGCAGCTTTTTTAAAGAATTATCATGAAACTAAGTAGTAGTTGAACTCAAGTTGATAATTGAAATATTTATTTAGATATATGAAGAACCATGTTGTTGAGTTAATTATCAATATGTGTTATGATATTTATTCTCTTGTGTAAATTATTGAGTTAATACTCTTTTCTTTCAGTTTAGATATTTAAATATGCTGGTTTTTATTACCTTTAACATTGTTAGGTTTTATTTGTATTCATAGGGTTAAGTCCAGTAGTTGTGAGAAAATTTTTTCATCTTTTTGTGCTGAGGTTAAACCCAGGGCCTTGCACATGCCAGACATGCACTGTACCGCCAACCTGCATCCTTAGCTGTTGATTTTTTGAGACAAGGTCTCCAGGCCCATGTATCTCAGACTGGCCTTGAACTCAATATGTAACCCAGGCTAGCCTATAACTCATCATCCTTGGCTAAGCCTCTCAAGTGTTGGGATTATATGGCTATACCACTACACCTGGCATATTTAAATATTTCTAGATGGATCTTGTTCAGTATTACTCAAAATTTATTTAAAGTTTGGAAATCCTGAAGGATTAAAGCACCTCTACTCTATTATGAAATGCCTATAGGTATTAAAGAAATAATTGATAAGGCACAAAATATGTTTTAGGAAATCATTTTTCTCTTGGTAAAGATAGGTGTATGTGCATGGAGACACTGCATGGTACTCCTCCAGCCACCAGGGGGCATGATCCCATTGCATGATTTTGCAGTGCTGCCTGCCTTCCTGCAGCCCCACTGCAGAGCTACCAGATACATGGACTCCAGCTCTGATGTCCTAGAGTCAGGCAGTAGATGGCTTTATGTGTTTGTCCTGAGGCCCAACACATCAAGAGAAAAAATACGTTTCACTGAAGCAAATAGACATTGTTTCATATCCAGTATATGAAAGTACCAGTACCTACACTGCAAACATATTTAGAGCTAGTGACTTTGCTTATATTAAACAGAAGAAAATATAGGTGTTGCTATCTCTATTGTCATAGTACTGGGAAGATCTTGTTTTGAATAACATAAAATCTTACATGTTAACACTCAGATCACAGTGAGGCTTCTACTATGAGTTGTTGTTGTTGTTGTTGTTGTTGTTGTTAGGTGCCGTCGAGTCAGTATCCAACTCATAGTGACCCTCATAGGGTTTTCAAAGCTGACTGTTTCAGGATTGCCTTGGGAGTGGATTGCCAGGTCCTTCTCCCATTTTTGCAGTGCTGGGAATTGAACTCGGGGCCTCAGAGGCTGCAGCACAGCACTCTACTAAATGAGCTAAATCTCAGCCCACTCTACTATGAGTACTAGTCACTATTTCTTGATATGTGTAAACTAATATTAATTATTATAAGTTGATAAAAATAGCAGTTACTGTTGTTGTTGTTGTTGTTAGGTGATGTCAAATCGGTATCCAACTCATAGCGACCCTCGTAGGGTTTTCAATGGCTGGCTGTTTCGGGATTGCCTTGGGAGTGGATTGCCAGGTCCTTCTCCCATTTTTGTGATGCTGGGAATCGAACTCGATACCTCAGTGACTGCAGTGCAGCCCTCTACCAACTGAGCTAAATCCCAGCCCACTTTATGATTTAGTTATATATCAAAGTATCCATCTTATGCCCACACAATAAAGTTTTGTTCAAAACAGAGCTGGAAAGGGTTACGAAGTCCTCAAGAACTATTCAGGGTATTGGGAAAGATTAATAGATGCAAAATGATATGTATACTATGTTTGCTTGCTTCCTGATGGTTACTGGAGTCTTCACTGAGCACTGGGCACTGACCTCATGCTGGACTTTCCATGCTCACTCACAGGTCAGTGAAGACAGAGACAGACACATACAAGTCAGAGTACAAAGAATAATATGTGCAGCCTTGGGATAGTGAACTGTACCAATGTGAGTTGAATATAAATAATGTTTAAGATTGCAAGGGTGAGAAAGAAGGGAAAATTGTTCCAGATAGAGGTCACCACATATTCAAGTAGAGGTTTGAACCTGCACAAACATGAGTGAATCTTGTAAAGAGGGGAGATAGGAGACACTCTCATTAAGCTGGACTTAACCAGATTCTTTCCATTTAGGTACTTCATGCTCAGAGCACATACAAAGCACATCTTTGCTTCTGGGGAAAAGTATGATTAGCAGTGAAAAGGAATATAGTGGTGAGAGGGTGAGATACAAAAGATATTTGGAGGCAGAAGAGACAACATTGTGATTGACTGGATGTGAAGAGAGAGTAGTGGGAGGCATACTTGGGTGTCTGGCCATGAGCATTATAAGATCCTAATACTTTCTCCCAAGATAATGTATCACATGTCCTGGTACAGGTTTGGGTAGGGAAAATTATGATTTCCCTTTTATTATGTGTAATACTAGAGATGACCAACAGGATATCTACTTGTAAGTGTGAGAGCATTTATTCCAGTTCTCCCTTCATATCCAGAAGAGATTGGTTCTAGACCCCTTCAGATACAAAAGTTGGCAGATCCTCAAGTCCCTTATATCAAATTGTGTAATATTTGCATATAAGCTAAGACAGTCTCCTTAATATTTTAAATTATATACTTTAAATTGGGGGTGGGATTTAGCTAAGTTGGTAGAGCGCTGTGCTGCAGTCTCTGAGGTCCCCAATTCCCAGCACCGCAAAAATGGAGAAGGGCCTGGCAATCCACTCCCAAGGCAATCCCGAAACAGTCAGCCATTGAAAACCCTCTAAGGGTCACTATGAGTTGGATACCAACTCAATGTCACCTAACGACAACAACAACAACAACAACAACAACAACAACTTTAAATCATTATACTTTAAATCATCTCTAGATTATTTATAATACCTAATAAAATGTACAAGCTATGTAAATAGTTCTTATCTGTATTGTTTAGGGTATAATCACAAGTAAAAATTGTGTGCAATATTTTCATAGATGCAGTTTTTTCAAATATTTTCACTATGCAGTTGGCTGAATCTACATCAAAAGAAGCTGAGGATGTGTTGTGCTATTATAATTTTTTTTCCTGCATGTCTTATCTATAAACTATGAGCTTAGCCAGGGTTCTTGCTTGTTTGTCTTTTAATCTGAACTTTCATATCTCTTGAAGTGATGTAAAGATGTTGTAGGATGAATGAATTGGTATGAAGTAAGTAAAAGAAAGAATAGTTGGAACATAAGAAAAAATAAACTATGTGAAATAAGCAAGAGCTTAAGAATAATAGGTGTTCAGCAGAAATATCTTTTCACACAGGAATCTGACATTCATCCCTAAAACTTCTGTCCTGTGCAAAATGCACATATTTTACTGGAAAAGCTTTTACTGGCTCCAGCATGTATACATGATATAAATGGAAGTTTTATATTAATGTATTTAATTTTTAAATTATTGCTTTCTTTTTAAATTTCCATGCATATTAAAATAATTTTATGGCTGGGGTTTAGCTCAGTTGATAGAGTGCTGCTCTGTGCTCTCTGAGGCCCTGGGTTTGATCCCTAGCGCCACAAAAATGGGCAAAGAACTTGGCATTCTACTCCCAAAACAATCCAGAAACAATTAGCCATTGAAAACCCTGACTAGGAGAGAAGCACTGACATAGTTGAGGACATGGCACAGTGCCAGGGAGTGTTTCATTCTGTTATACATAAAGTCACTGAGTCAGACTCTAGTAGATGGTACCTAACAGCATAACAACAAAATAATTCTACAGAATAAGGCCTCTTTGAAAATGCTTTTTACCCTGATAATAGCTCGTTTTATTTTGTTAATCAACTGTCCATTTCAAAATTATTTCTGTTCCTAGAGTACCTAAATATTTCCCTAAGTGAATATGTTACCACATCTGACATCAACTTAACATGTTCATATTTCATAACTGTATGTCATTTAACTTTCCATTACTTTCAATGAGTTAGTAAGTATAAGTACCTACTATAGGAGAATAATAATTTTTAATATAATATGAAGCTGGGCAGGGTGGTGCACGCCTATAATCCCAGGGACTCAGGAGAAAGAGGCAGGAGAATCACAAGTTCGAGACCAGAGGCAGTCAATGTAATTTGGTGAAAACCTGTCTCAAACAGTAAAAAAAAAAAAAAAA